>JAHBCN010010449.1:0-31641 GCA_019359885.1 Listronotus oregonensis | reverse complement strand
TTTTTCCTAACTTTTTTTTTTTTAATTTTTAAACTAATATTTAAATAATTTTTTAAGCATCTACATATCAATTATACTATTTGTGAAGTTTAGGTATATAAAAAAGTCGTTTTTTAATGTTACATAGAAATACCACTGACCCACAGGCCCCATATAGTCTAGGAGAAATCGGCGCATGAGTACCGTAAACTATTTTACCTTAATTTTTTTATACGATCCTCTTTAAATTGCCCTACTGATGATATAAATGCATGTTGCCATGGCGCCACCTGGTGTCCTATTGTTTAAACCAAAATTTTTTAAACAATTGCAAAGAATTGTTATTTTTTAACCTAACAATTTTGTATTATATTCTTTATTGAAATACAAAAAAACAGGTTCTATGACTTTTTAGGATAACGTTAATATTTTTGGAGATATAAGTTTTTAAAAGTTCGAAAAATCTCAAATTTGGGTACTTTTGACCCATGAGAAATATATATTAAAAAAATAAAACATAAAAAATATATTTTTTATTTTTTATACAATAGTTTATAATATCCTTAATTGAGATTTTTTTTATTGTTCATACAGGTTTTATTTATTGTTTATTAAGCGCGCTCACAAGTATGCATCCCTTACCTTTAAGTATTGCCGTCTCTCTGACTCATACGCTGCATCGGCCCCTCTGTGTTCTGACTCATTATTTATCATTTATCTCAAAAATTAGTAACTTTATCAAAATTGTTAGAGAAAGCAATGTTATTAAAAATTTAATTATATGCAATCTCTTTTTGTAAGTTTTTTCCTGAAATCAATTTTACAAAATTTATTGGAACTTTATTTTACTTGTAGCGCGCGTAATAAACAATTAAAAAACCTGTATAAACAATAAAAAAAATCTCAATTAGGGATATAATTAACCATTTTTTAAAGAATAAAAAAATATCTTTTTTGGGTTTAATATTTTTTTAAATATATATTTTTCATGGGTCAAAAGTACCCAAATTTAAGATTTTTCGAACTTTTAAAAATTCATATCTACAAAAACATTAACTTTATCGTAAAAAATCATGTGACCTTTTTTATTTGTATTTTAATAAAGAATATAAAAAAATGTTCGGTTAAAAATAACAATTATTTCCAATTGTTTAAACAATTTCGGTTTAAAAAATATGGCACCATGGTGGCGCCATGGCAACATGCATTTATATTATCAGAAGGGCAATTTAAAGAGGATCGTATAAAGAAATTGAGGTGGAATAGTTTTTGGTACTCATGCGCCAATTCCTCCTAGCCAATAATAAGAGTATGTCAACAAAAGCATTTTTCCTAAATAGAAGGTAATCTTGGGTGTACTCTTCGTGTTAAAGGATAAACATACTATTTTTCAGCTTGGGAGATATATTCCATATAAAGCGCAAGTTAAATATAACATCTCTTAAAAAACCTAAAATGTTTTTTTTTATTGAAATTTTGGGTATTTACTTACCCACACGTATAAAAACTTTTGGTGGTCTATTCTTTTTTACATATTAAAATATTTTTGCTTTACCCAACGTTGCACAAAACTTTAAAAACAACGCTGAAACCCGTAATAAATATATTGAATTAGTGTTTTAAAACAGCAAGGTCGATACTAAAAAAAACCTTTCTGAACTTTTTTTAGCTATTTATCGAGAGATTTCGCAACTCAAAAGCCCCAGAATTAAAATATTATACCGTAATTTTTTGCTTTGAGAAGTTTGTTGTAACAAACTTCGTAAAGTGTTTTGATATGCAGAGCTTGGTTTTTAAATAAGAAAGATAACAGCAAAATCACTTAACAGTATTTGGCTAAAAAAAACAATAATTTTGGGTAGATCCAGTTTTTTATGCAGTATGTACAGTAACGGCCATTAAATCTTGGGCAATTCTTTTTTCCTTTCGTAAAATAGGCCTATGCTACCTTCTACTGAATATAAATACCTGTTGAAAAACCTAATAAAGAAACAGGTGTCCTTTGTCAGTGTCTAAAAATATTTTTTTTAAATTCCAAATTTCAAAAAGTATTAATTATTCATTATATTGACCAGAGAGGTTGGCCAGAAAGGGATGTGGCGAAAGAGCTTAACATCCCAAAGAGTACTATTCATTTTGTTAAAAAAAATGGCAGTCCTTTGAGAGAAAAGCTGAAAGTGGTCGCCCCAAAATATCAAATCAAGAATAAGACAATAATTTAATTAATGTTTTGGGAAACCAACCTTTTAAATCTATAGTTACAGCAAAAACGGAAAGCAATTTCCCAGCATCGGTTAGAACGGCATGGCGAAGAATACAGCAAATATCCGAACTGCGCTGCCAATGGGAAGCCTTAAAGCCATTTCTAACAACGCATTAGATTTGCTCTACAATTTTACTTGGATCTCCGATTTTTTGGGAAAATATAATATTTACCGATGAAAAAGTGTTTCAGTCGTGCTACAATGAGATGCTTAAGGTATACAGGCCCCAAGGAACATAATTTGATAAAAAATATACCCAAAAGGACAGAAGTAGTGGGCGATTTTCGGTAAATGTTTGGGGGTGGCTGAGTGCACAAGGACTTGGTGTATGTTATTTTATCGACGGAAGGTTCAATGCGGAGGTATATATAGATCTACTACAAAATATCATGCTTCCTTCGGTACTGGGTCGATTTCCGGACAAAAATTTTATCTTTCAGCAAGATAAGTGTCCCGTTCATCCTGCCCGGCAAGTCGATGAATGGATGAAAGAGCAGCGTATTAGGATTTTACCGTGGCCCGCACGTAGTCTGGATGTAAATATTATGAAAAATGTTTGGGGCTTATTAGTTAAAAAAATAAATAGGGAAAATGAGTTTAGGCCGCAAAATGTAAACGAACTTAGGGATAAAATTTTAGAGGCGTCCGGGCTTTGGTCCATTCAATTCCTGGAAGGCTAAACTCTGTCTTAGAAACCTGTCTTAGGGACCGCAATAAATTATTAAATTTGCTTAGAAGGATATTTAAGTTTGTTTGAATTTATTAAATTGTTAATTAATTTATTAATTTGTTAGTTTTTATAAAATATAAATATTTTCTTTTACCTTTTGCTTTATTTCTAGTATTTAAAAGTAAAACAAGGTGAAAAAGAACGATTTACAGAAATTGGAAGAAAAGTCAAAATTTGACAAATTTTTTGCCCAAGATTTAATGGCCGTCACTGTACATGTTGTTAATAACCTATAAAAAAGTATATTTTATTACTTTTATTTTCTACTCAAATGATTGAGAAGTTTCAACCAAACTTTACCAACTAGTAAATATTTTATGTAGAATCCAAGATAAATTTAAAGTAAGATTATGTTCTCTCTGACGTCTTAAATTTCCTGGTTGTATACAACTTGACAGACATGACAGCAGATGCATTTTACGTAAGCAGTCTGTACAAGAAAGTATGCAAATTTCATTTTAATTAGTATGGCAGTACACCAAAAATAAAATTATGTTTAGTTTTTTTTTATTAGGGAAATAATTAACGTTTAAATCTTTTTTAAAAATGCTAATTAATATTGTATAAGGGAAAATCCGTTAATAGACAGAAAATTAAAAACTTAAGTACATGCTGAGAGAGCTAATTAACGGTACAGGAAAATTAAGTTTAAATCTAGCTTTTGTTTTAATTTTATTTCCATGGTAAAAATTTAAGAAAATAATAAATTTCCTTAAATTTTTATTTTATTGGGTTTTATATCAAATAATAACCTATTTAATTTAGTGCCCTTAATTATTTTTTCCTGTTTAATATAACAAAGTGGATACAATAACGAGCAATATCAAACAAATAAATTATAAATATTTTTTGTATTATTACAAAATAAAACATACAATACAAAAACTTCTTAGGTATACATAAAAATGTGCATTTTTTTAAACATATCAATACATAGAAAAAAAGCCTTTATTTTAGCTCTTATTATATATTTCTTTTAATTAGGCGTTAAATATATGGAAAAATTATTTTTATTTTATTTAATTAATATTAATATAAATATCTACGTTATGCATATTTTAAAATAAAAGGGACATTCACTATTTTAATTATTATTTATTTTCCTTGATGAAAAAAAATATCGTAGAAAGAAAAGGTAGTGAGAATGAGACAATAATATAATAGACATTTAATTGTTTAACTAATTAAAGTAATTTTTAAGGCTTAACAATTAATCCTATTACTGGTATAAAATAATAAAAAAAATAGTAAGAATATAAAGTATAAATACATTTTGTAAAAGAACCTATTTAACTTTTAATTAGGCTTTTTAGTATTTAAAGTTACATAGTCATGTTTACAATTATTGTTACTTTTTGCAATTAAATTGGCCAAAGTAAAATAAAATAATACATAATTTAAAGTTTAAAACTAGAAATTATGAATCTAATTGACACAAATAACTAAGTAAATCAAAATTAATATTATTAAAAATAGTAAGAGTACATGCGTGAATACTGTTTGAGTACTCATTATTGTACTTGAACCCTTTTTTTATTTTTTTCCATTTCCCAAATATTCATACATACAAACAGACCTTACATTGTTAAAAGCTAAAACAAAGTTTGAAGTATTATTAATTCTTTAAATTTAAATGGGACATTTAAGGTATTACTAACAAACGTTCTGGGTCGTATGTGGTTCAGGATACATATGTGTTTTTGTAAAAAAATTGTGGATTCAAATAAAAATTAAACTTGTTAGATAGTGGTCTACCTTATAAAGATAATTTTATTTACATTTTTTTAGCAAAATGTTAGCCGTAATTTTTTCGTTTGAAAAGAAAATAAAATTTTTTTAAAGAATATTATTTTAAGAAAACCTTTTTTGTGTCTTAAATGGGTCGTGCAAGTTACTCCCGTTTTAAAGATTAGTGCTTAAACATGAATCGCTAAGTGATACTCGAAATTGATCGTGCAAGAATAGTGGCTTTAGTTAAAGAAGGTCACTCACAAAGGTTTGTGGCTGAGAGAATAGGCGGTTTTCAAAGTGATGTTTCCCGTATATGGAATCGCTATAAACCTAAAAGTGGTGGGAGGCTTGTTACTAATCAACAGCAGAATCGCTACATAACATTAACAATTTGAAGAAATCCTACTATGCCAGTACCAGAACTTCAGAGAGAGGTAAGACATGCACTTGGCGTTGATGTATCTGTCTCTACACTAAGAAGACGAACACTACAGTCAGGCTTAAAATGTCGCGGCCAGTAAGAGTCTCTCTGCTTCAACATGAGCACCGAGTTCGACGACTGCAGTGGGCTAAGGCGCACATTCGCGTACCAGAAGAATTTTGGAATTCTGTCATGTTTTCCGATGAAACCAGGATTTGTCTGGTAAGTGAAAATTGCCGAATTCGTGTTTAGAGAGAACCAACAAGAGCTACTCAACTTGCCCATGCTCGCCCCATGCCTTCCTTCGCAGGAGAAAGTGCCAATTTTTTGGGCAGGTATTATGTCTGAGGGCCGTACGGAATTAGTCCACGTTGAAAGCACAATAACTGGTACCAGATACATCAGGGATATCCTGCACCATTTTGTTAGACTG
This sequence comes from Listronotus oregonensis, assembly GCA_019359885.1. NCBI lineage: Eukaryota > Metazoa > Arthropoda > Insecta > Coleoptera > Curculionidae > Listronotus > Listronotus oregonensis. The sequence goes on along the minus strand of JAHBCN010010449.1, from coordinate 26,083 downwards.
TGGAGAGGGACTGTTGATAATGCCTGACCTTATCCTACTATAGCTGTTGATGACCACCTTGGAAATAAAGGAATAATCGTTTAGTCTGGCCTGCTATGTCCCCTCTATATAAAACATGCTTGTTGCACACTTTCCAGAGCAATTCGGTCTTGAGAAAATCCTCCCAGAGCTTGTCACTGCTGTAAAGAGGAAGAGGAGTATTCCCCAAGCACACATAACTAATCTTATAAACAGCATGCGGCCGCTTATTCAAGCTTGTATTGATGCCAGAGGTGAAAATACACCTTATTAGAAACTGTATTTTGGTACTAACTTTAAAAATTTCGATTTAGTTTAAAACTATGTTCTGTAACAAAAATTTTATAAGAATTATTAGTGTTTCCTTAAAACTCGGTAATAAACTAATATTTAGCTAATTTTCAATAAAATATAATTTGTTATACAAAAATCAGGGAAATGCAAAACTTTTGAATTTATGTGTAAATTTAATTATCTTTTACGAAATAAACACAACATTAGTTTCAACTGGCAAAAGCAGGTCACCATGTAAAGATATCACTACTAGATTTTTTATTATTGAAAGACATTGAATATGTATCTGCCCGTCTGTTCTGGATTTTATTATAACATTAAAAGCAATAAAACCTTGTTTCTTTATAGACTCATTCTAGATATTTCACAAAATCTTACAGTCACACATTTCAAATTATCAAGTGGATTCTTATTTATAGGATATACTTTAATGCTCTAAAAGCAATTGAAACCGGGTTATAAATGAAAAGGCAGTGATTGTTGTAAAATAAAAGACCATTTATTTTGTTGTGATATAAATGTGATTTACGTTCTTTTACTTTACTTGCTTTTTAAAACGTGTCACGTTTTAGCCCTTTCGTATGCTATACATTTTTATTATTGTGTTTTGATGGAGGGTTTAACCTACTTTTGTTGCATGCCAAACATGACACTTTTCGTTAAAAGTTTAGTAAGATTGTTCTTATCAAAATTCGTATAATAATTTCTGTAATATGGGTGTACAATACGTCAATAAAGTTTTAATAACACTAAAATCTTGGACTTCCATTGTCTTTATCTGTTAATTGATACACAACGTTTCGGTAAGTATCTCCAACCGTTTTTAAGTGATAACTCAAAACTGTTCCCAAAAGCTACGACCTTACATACTATCCGTTGTTCACCGAAGCTTGACCGACTTTCACGGTTCAGCAACGGCAGCAAGATATTTGGAATTTCGACACTAGGTTTAAAAAATACATTTTGGTTGTTTGCAATTATTACAGCTTAAATTTTCTTTTCTTCCAGTGGGTTTCTTTGTGAATAATTTTTGCTTCCGACCATTGTATGCGGTGTTGTTATGATCATGCGGGGTCGGCAATCCCTGATTTCGACGTTTCGCCTCGTTCCGTATGTTTTTTGTGTTCTTTAACTCTTATTTCGAGTGGTCTTTTTATTTTCCCGATGTATACCTCACCACATTCACAGGGAATTTGGTAGATACAGTAATTTTTTAAAACATTGTTGTCCGATCTCGTCTTAGTAAGAATACTTCTCAAAGTAGTTTGGGATTTAAATGCTGTTTTAATATTATACCTATTCGCTATTCTACGTTTCTTTTCTGAAGTTCTTTTAATATACGGAATAGTCATAAATATTTGGTCCTGTGGAGTCTTATTCAAATTAGAGTTTTTCCCTTATCATAATATTTATTGATTGTTTCTTTAACCAATCTCGCACTGTAGCCGTTTTGCTTGAGATCCCTAGTTATATTACTTATTTCGGCTTGCAGGGATTCCTTACTGCTACATAAGGTCACTGCGCGGTTATAAAGGGTACGTATGACTCCTTGCTTTGTTTCGTTAGAGTAATTGGAATTCTGGTATAAATATTGTCCAGCGTGGGTAGGTTTTCCGTATACCGAGGTTTATATATGTTCATTATTTCATTTGACTAAAACGTCGAAAAAAGGTAGAGCCGAATTTTGTTCCTTCTTCATTGTGAATTTGATACGGGAACGAAGACAATCTAGATGTTTTAAGAAACCTTCAAGTTCTTCGTTATTACCTGTCCATACAATAAAAGTATTGTCAACAAATCGTAGCCAAACTTTTGGTTTGATTAGTGCAGTTTTAATTGCGTGTTCCTCAAACCGTTCCATATAAATATTTGCTACCACTGGAGAGAGCGATGAACCCATGGAAAGTCCATCGTCCTGCGCATAGTATTCATCTTTCACTTGAATGTAAAAACTGCGGAGGCACAGCTCCAACAACTACATCACTCCATCCAGTGGCAGGGTGTGCGTTCTACCGAGGTGTCATCTTCGTTGAGTTTGGCCCGAATGATGCTTAAAGATTCTTCTATTGGCACATTTGTATACAGACATTCTACATCAAAGCTTACAAAAGTATCTATTTCTACATTTTTGAGAATTCCAAAAAAATGACTAGAGTCTATAGATGGTGAATTACCAACTAATGGTTTTTAAAGAAACGCCACTAAAAAATGTGATATTACACCTATACCTTCAACACTAAATAAGTGGGGAATTAAAATAGAAAGTTGCTCTCGTTATTACGTCAAGTTAACATTAGATAAATGAAAATCATACAATTAAAAGTATTTATCATCAATCACAATCATTTCAGTAATTTGACAAGTAATACTTTAAGTAAACGTTTAAAATGTCATCAAAAAATGTTATTTGTCAACCTACCCTAAAAGATTTTTAGCAAGCAAGCATATCATATACCTCTATATGACTTTTAATATTAACAAAGAAAAGTGTATATCGTTTTGCTATGAATAATACATACCAAACGACCAAATTTATTAGCTTTATTAGAAATCTGCTTAATACGCAGATCTATACTCTGGAAACAGAGCCGAGGTGGATCCATTTGACGAGAAAGCCAACTAATAGTTTTTTTTGGTAGCAAATATTTATATGAAATGGTTTGAGGAACACGCAATTTTAACTGCACCAAATAAACCAAAAGTTTGGCTGATATATGTTGACGATACTTTTATTGTATGTACAGGTAATAATTAAGAACTTAAAGATTTCTTAAAACATCTAAATCATCTCCGACCTTGTATTAAATTTACAATGAAGAAAGAGCTACATTTGGCATAACCTTTACTCGACGTTCTAGTCAAATAAAATAATGGACATATTCAAACCTCGATATACAGAAAACCTACCCACACTTGACAATATTTACACCAGAATTCTAATCACTTTAACGAAACAAAACAGGGGGTAATACGTACTTTATATAATCGTGCAGTGACCTTAGGTAACAGTAAGAAATTCCTGCAAGAAAAAATAAGTAACATAGCTAGGGATCTTAAGCAGAACGGATACAGTAAGAGACTGGTAAAGAAAATAATCAAAAAATATTAAAACAAGACAAAGATCTCTAACTTAAACGGGACCCTACATGACTAAATATTTATGACAATTTCATATATTAAAGGAACTCTAGAAAATTGATTTATATAATTATTTGCATCCGCAGGATCGCAAATAAGTATAATATTAAAACAGCATTTAAATCACAAACTACTCTAAGAAGCACTCTTACTAAGACGAGACCAGACAACAAATTTCAAATAATGAGTGTATCTACCAAATTCTCTATGAATGTGGTAAGGTATACATCGAGAAAACAAAAAGACCACTCGCAGTTAGAGTCAAAGCACACAAAAAAAAATATACGGAACGAGGTGAAACGTCAAAGTCAGGCATTGCCGAACACGCTTGGTCAAAACAACACCGCATACAATGGTCGGAAGCAAAAATATTCATCAAGAAACCCACTGAAAGAAAAAAAAATTAAAGAAGCTGTAATAATTGTATACAACCAAAATGTATTTAGCAAGCCCAGTATCGATATTCCGAATATCTGGCAGCCCTTACTGACCCGTGAAAAGTCGGTCAAGCTTTGGTGAACAAGGGATAGTATGTAAGTTTTTAGTTATCACTTGAAAACGATTGGAGATACATCACTAACCGAAACGTTATGTAACAAATAACAAATAAAGACAATGGAGGTCCAAGATTTTAGTGTTATTGAAACCATAACATTGTCCAATACTCAAGGAAACGTTAAATATTTAATTGTTCGATAATTTTGTCGAACACGGTTTTCTGCTATTTTAATTTTGTTATAGAAATTATTGATACTGATGGTGGACACTCTTTAAAATAAAACGGCAGTAGTGCTAATCTAAAATTATCAGTTTTTATTTAATTATAAGTAGACAAATTTGCGGGACTGGGAAGTAAATAAAAATGCTGGAAGGAGCAAAACAGGAAAAATAAGTTACTGTACTTTAAGATTACACACAAAATTAGGTGACATATAGTTTTCTTAACTATTTTTGATAAAAATAAAAAAAGGTAAATAACCGAAATTTTAAATTGATAACCTTAAAATAGACAAAAACAATTAAAAACACAAATTATACAATGCAAAATATAAAGAAAAATCGAAAATATGACAAGTACATATGTCAAATCAAATAATTAATTTAAAATAATTTATCAAATATGATAATTTCTAGTTAGTTTCGGTAATTTTTCGTTAACTGGACACTTCAGTAAATTTTTGTCTTTTTTCTACCGTACTGAATATAAGGAAAGCCTTAAATTACACTAGTTAAAGGCAACAAAATTAAAAACGCTATAAAACTGAATGAAATGGTTAATTCGGTTAATCTCTGTCCTTATTGTTTTATTAAAGAACAATGAGAATAGATAAACTTGAAATTGACACACTTTATACAGTGTTGTCGATTGTCTATGTTAAAGGTTAACAACTTTCAAAACAAAAATAAATTGTTATTTTATACAAAAATACCAAAAAAATGTGCCATTATAATAATAATTAAAAAGAAGTAAAAGATAACATGATAAGTCAAAAATTATGATTTTCTAAAGACTCTAGAGAAAACCGTATAAGCATAATTACCATTATTTTGGTATTGTTGTATTTGGGCATTTTTCTGTAGAAATAAAAATTAATTGTTTTAAATGTTATTAAGGTAGTTTTAAATAAAAGCCAGGGGACTGTGCGTAAAATTGGGGACAAAATAAACATAGTATTTTTAGATGCATTATTTAATTCAAAAATAGATTTCTTTGATATTGTCAGTAAAAAGTTCATTAGATTTAAAATATTAAAAGTATGAATTTAAAAAAAATATATTTGTGAGATAAACACCTTTTTTTACCAGGGGACTGTTTTTGGGGACATGCAGGGGACTGTTCTTTGAGCAATGTAAAAACGTTTTTGATGTAATAAACTTTATTTTATTGGCTATTGTACAATATACCGCGGTAAATTAGGTGACTATCTTTTTAAGTTGGGTACAAATTATGAAATAAATTATATTTTTCATATTACATCGGCCTGGGACAATGCGTTGCTCAGCTCACAGAGAAATATCCTATTTATAATGGTTATATAAATTTTATGTAATTTTTTACTGACACCTCTTGGTTTGCCTAACCCATAAATAACAACATTTTTGGTATTGTTCGCTTATAAAAGCATGTAGCTTAATACTTTTTAAATTTAATGTGAACTTTGCTATTTGTCTTTATTGCAAAAGGCAAATATTACCACTAGCACTTAGAAAGACGGACACATAATGCAATTTATGCAATTACGGAGTAATTATCCATTGATTATATATTATAAAATGTTAAAAAAAACATGTTTTGTATATAGCACAGTAACAGGGTAAAATATTGCAACCATAAAAAGTTATTTTTATATTGCACACTATTGCATCTTTAAAATTTATAAGAGCTTCTTCATATGTAAAATTTACTCTTCACGACGTTTTGCAAAAAACTACTAACAGGTGTCTTAAATTATTACATCTTTGTTCTAGATCCTGCCAGGATATTCTTATATTGAAAGACATCGATAACCGCCAACTTCACATTTATTAACCAGAATATTTCTACACCATGTTGCAAGTAATGGAAAATATCTGTCGTTCATCGTATCGTTTCGATATTGGAAATTCTCATGCCGTCATAAGCTTGAAATGCAACTTATTTATCTGATTTACAATTCTATTGAATTTTTCTTATTTCACAGTTTGCCGTTTTATATTTCCATTTAAATTTTCTAATGATAAAACTTTAGAAATAAAGAAAATCTTAGCCAAAACGTTACTTTTTTATATTTAGTACATGAAACATATTGTAATTAAATATTTTGAAGTAAAAAAGTCAATACGATATTTTTACCACTTTAATGGGTACTGCCCGATGATTTAAAATTTATTAGTTTCTTAATATTTAAAAAAATAATTATATGTGTGTGTTAGCTCCAAAATTATACTTATTAGTATAATTTTGGTACTGCTAATAACAGATGTCTCTTAAGAGCTCTGAGATTGATATTTCTTCTGTTTTTTTTTGCTTCCATTTAATATGCTTTTCTAAAGAAAATCAAAATCTTAATACTCAAAAAAATTGAGTTATATTTTATATATTTTAGGATTTTTGCGTAAAAATTAAAAATGTACGTAAGGGTTGTTCGATTAAAACAAAAGTAAATGTTAAATTTCTAATATAAAGGTCACTATGTATAATTCAATAATGCCTTACCTGTAACCGCAATCTTTTCAAAAAAAAAAATCTTTCAATCTTCTGTAACTGAAATGTTTTACTCTCCCTAATAAATTAAATACCCTTTATATTCTTTTAAAATCATATTTATTTTTTATTTTCAGCTTTGCAAAGACATTTCGTTCAATATTTTGAATTAAAAAACAGCTGCTATATTAATAAAGTTCATAGGCATATCAATCAAAGATTTATTTTATCTTTATTTTACCAATACAGCTTCTGAAAAAAAAATCTTGAATTTTTAAGACTATATAAATACGGTGGCCAATAAAGTTTAAAACAAATGTCTTTGTTTTTTTAAATAAAATATTAAAAAGGCTTTGCATATCGTATATTCATAAAAAACATTTTGACATTTAATTAAGACAAATTTAAAAAATGTGACATAAAGTGTCGAAAAATTAACATTAAAATAAAGAAAAAAAGTTTTAAAGCCAAACTATTAGTTTATAGCTAACAGCTTTTAAGAAAATGTGCGACATAGTCCATTTAAACAATAGAATTTTTTGTTTTTGGCACCAGTAACTATTTTATTCCCACCTATTATATGATTTTAAATAAAAACACAAAAATTATTTTTTAATAATAACAAAACTATTTAAATTGTTTAATTTAAGAATTAACTTACTATGTCCATTGTCGATCAAAGATTTTTTCTATACTTTTAGTTTGTTATTAACTAAGGGTAGTATAAGAAAACTTGGGCTGGCTTAGAAGTAAAAAAATTGGTTATAAAAACTAAAAAAAATATTTTTATTTATTGATAAGTAATAATATAATCACAATACACATTAAACAAAAATTATGTTCATGATATTTATAACTTAAAAGTATATGACTCTCCATTTGTTAAAAACTATGCAAAATGCAAACAAAAACCAAAAAATTTTTAGACCAATTCATTTTAAATATCACTTGGTAAAAATTTTGTTACTTACAGTTAACTTAAAACATTTATTGGTAGTGTAATTATATTATTTGGTTGGTAAAATTGGCTGAGAATTAATAGAAAAATGAATGATTTTTTTACTATATTTTTTATACTTCTAAAATTTAGTTACTTTATTATAAGCACAAACACAAAAATAATGATAAAAAATAATTTTGTCCAAAATTTGTACCAAAGGGTCCATTACTGCATAGAATTTACTGTCAAAGAAACACAGATTGCTGTTTTGTTTGCACACGCCTTTTAATTGGTAAACAATTTGCAATTAGCAATATTAAAGGCAATCTATCCTAGCACAATGAAATTGTATTACCAAGGATTAAATTCGTAAAGCCGCTTTAAAATAAAATCTATTAACTTTGTTGCAATTACTTTTTAAGGTCTCAATAGTTAAACTTTATTTAAACTTTTAGTAAGCCCTAAAATTTCAAACAGACTCTAGAACAGTATACTAAATATTATATGTTTTTTACTGGTTTAAAAAGTCCAAATTGCGTAACCATCGCCAGCAGCACGAGGGCAAACCAGGAATGGATCCGAAACAAACACGAAGAATACTGGGGAAACCTTAGTAGAATAAGACATGGAAAAAGCTTCTTAAGAGGACCATCCAAAAGAACGAAGGAAGAACTACTCAGACAAAGTAGGAAAAGACTTCGCATAACAGTAGGGTTGCTAAAGGGCACGATAACCTAGGAGGACACCTACACAAGATAGGCTCATACAATAGAGACCCAAGTTGCAGAATGTGCGACGAGGGGGAAGAAACTGCCTACCATATCCTGTGCGAATGTAAAGCATTGAATCACAAAAGACAGGCATTATTTGGGCAACCGGAAATGAGCCCACAGGAATATATCAACCAACCAGTCTCGGGGTTATACAGACTTGTAGAAGGAACAAGACTAATGGTAGGATTGATATAAAAGACAATGGGAGATTAGGCACAAAAGGCCCATGAGGCTGCGCTGTCTTCGGTAGTTAATCAAGACGGCTCCCAGGGAAGAAAAAGAACCATCGCCAGTCCTATACTAAGTAGCTTATACTAAAAACATGATTACAATATGTCGTAGTTTGTATGTGCGTAATGTATCAGATTTTGCATACAAACATGATTGCTTATTTTTTACTTATTTGTTAACTGTCAGCTAATAGTGAAACAGAACTATTGTAACCATTTTCTTGTCACTCTCTCTTCAAATTAACGCTACATCGTTGAAATTAAAACTAAAATTTGCAAAGAGTCCTATCTGTCTTTATGAAAGTAAAATTGTAAAATCTAAAAATATTTGGAAGAATTAGGCAATAAAATTCTAATAAATAATATCTTTAAAAAGAGTAGTTTTAAAAACATTTTTCATAATTTTTAAAATTTTTACTAAACGTAAGCTATTTTACCACAATGATAAAACATTTTTGTACTGAAGGAAAGTAACAATTATATATGTCCTTTGTCAACTGCTCACCATTAATTTAAAACTGCCATTTAAAAACTGAATAATAAATTTAAATTTCACCTTTCGGTATAACTTAAAATACCCCTGGAGATAAGCACAAGACTCCAGTATATTAATGCTCGTAAACTATAATTGGCACGTATTTACAAAGTTTAATATTGTTTGTTTAAACTATTTAATGCTTTAACCAGCAAGCAGCAGTATAAAAAAAGGTAATAAACCGCAAATATTTAATAATTAAACACATGGCACAATTATTAGAACATCCGTCGCTTCAGGAATATGTTTAAATAATATTTGGAGCAAGCAATATTTTTTATTAAATATTATTGCGTAAAATACCTCTTAAAATTAAAAAAAAAATGTTTAACGTGGTACAATAAAAACTTTTACCAAAATTTTAAATCTAAAATAAAAGAAAATAAGAAGTCCTCAAAATATCGTAAAATAAATTTAAAGATTTAAATTTTTAGATAAAAAGCTTTAAAGTGTTGCTGTACAATTTATAAACACATTTATTATTAGGTCAAGGAAAAGAAATATAATTCCCTTTTCAACCATGTGTTATAATGTGATATTTGCTTTAAAATGGGGTCAAAAAGCCACTTATTTAAACTAACTTCAGTAGGCTATGATATGCTCGGATATTATTAAAGTCTAGTGTGCTGTGATTTAAAAAGAACAGATGATAACGGCGAACCAGTCGAAAACAATATAAAATACATCTGAGATATCATCAAAATCACAGCACACTACGTTTTAAAATAGTCGAAGCTGTATATTATGGCCTACTGAAGATAATTTAAATTAATTATTTTTAAGCTATTTTAGAAGCAAATGGCACATTGTAAGCGGTTGAAGCGGAAGTCGCAAAAATAAATTATTTAGTCGCCCCGAAGGAGCGCTATCGGGTATGGAAACCCTCCCAATTTTAGAGTTTAATCAAATCCTAGTAAATAAGGAAACAGTTAGTTGTTATATGTTGGCTGGGTCACCCGGTCATGGGCGGATCCATGGAGGAGGGGGGCATAGGAGCCATGGCCCTTCCAGACGGGTCTACATAGGAGTAGGAGTGCGAAAATGGAAGAAAAACAAAAACCAAATTAGAACAACATATATGTTATAGTCAATCCTCAATGCTCCGGCGTTCCTAGGTTTGACTAGTCAATCCTCAGGTCTGACTTGAAGTCTTAGTCAAAGCCCAAACAAATAAGGTTTTCCGGCCTCTGACTAAAGAATTTTAGTCAAACCTAGGAGAAACTAATTTGGTCAGGCAAACATTAAAACTCAATTTAATAAAATCGGGGTTGACCAGTCAAACTTTAATTAGGTATTAGAAAGTCTCAGTTTGTTAAATAAGATGTAATAAAACGATTTTTTTAAATTTTAATGTTTATTGTTGTTATATTGTCATAGTTAAAATAAAAAAAAATACTCACCATGTCTTTATTCAGACATGGTGAGGCATTATGACATTTAGAATTGCATAATACTTCAGATCTCTTACATTTACAACTAGCCACATCTAACCAAAACTAACCACAACTAACCGAAAGTGTTAACTTATTTAAACGTGTTACAAGTACCGTCGACTTTTGACCGAGTCTGCCAGTCGCTTCTAGAATCGACCAGGCAAAGCCCGAAACAGATTATTTTACTTTCGACGTTTGACTAAAAAGTTAGGAACTTCTAGATTTGACTAAAAATACTTGAGTGAAAGGCCGAAATTTGAATTTATTTCGGGGTTAGCCCGAAGGCTTTGGTCAAACCTAGAATAAAACATTCATTCCGCGAAGAGACTGCATATCGACCTTTGACTATGACATATAGATAAGAAAGAAAAAGTCCAAAAAAGTTGATGGGGAGTAATAGTTAGAAAAATGTAAAGACAAATTATTATCAAAGAAATATAAAAAAAACATAGTTTAGGATTTATAAAACGGATGCTAATTCACTTTAACTTTTACTTTGGATAATGAGCATTACATGCTCATATACACATAAATACTGGATTTATGTGTCACAAAAGAGCCCTTAGAGACGCAATAATCTATGTGTCAGATAATCATCACTTGGATTTCATTTTTTATTATTATATTGCGCATATATTCGTAATAACTTACACTAATGTTAGGCCGGTTTACACGTACGCTCTAAACCGACGCTCCGAAGCGTCACTCCAAAGTAGCACGCCACGAGCGTGAGGTCAAAGTGTGGTAAACAAAAAGAGCAACAGCGCGCCGGGAGTGTGAGTCTGGAGCGTACGCGTCAATACCCTCCGAGTAAATACAATGCAACGCCTTGGTGGAAACTCCACGCGCCGCGCCGCTCCGCTCTATCTGTGGGTAACCAGTCAGTCAAAATGAATATCTTAAAGTAAGTGGACCCTCTTATTATAAGTTGGTAATATATAAAATGAAAAGAGAACTCCGGAAAAATGTGGGTTAAGCCAATGGTGGTAAACTTAAGAAGTGCTGGATCCCATTTAAGCCCATATACGCCGATTTAAATGTCAATTCGATATTTGTAACGTAATCTGTTTGCCTTATTGTTTTGTTTACAAGTAGTATAAAGTCTTAATTTTATCAAGTGGTATACAATACGGATCTAAGAGTAGGTGTACATCCAAATTAGCTTTTAAAAGTTGAATATTTAACAAAAATTAATAAAATAAATTTAGCTTCTAGGCAATACTGTGACGTCACAAACATAACCTTACCTGCGGACAAATAGTAAAGATCAAGCACTCCTTGTTAAGTTTAACACCCTTGGGTTAAGCAACGGAGATTGAATCGAGAACGCTTTGGCCATATGCCTTTATTGAGGAAATTTAAAGAAAATAAACCAAAAGATTATAGAAACTACTTAGGGATGAACGACGAAAATTATTATTTAAAATTTATTTTGTGTTATATTATTCCAGAAACATGTTGGAATATCTATAATACAATAAAAAGTAACTACTTACTGGTAAGTTTAAACAACTGCCTCTTTATAAACTACCTAATTTTAAAGAAAAAGATATAATTAACAATAATTAATACAAAAAAAATATGGGAACAAGAATCAATTCCAAATATTGAAAAGAAAGAGTTATTATACCAATACATAACAAGGAAAATGAATGTCATGCAACAACGATAGAGGTATTACACTTCTTAATACATCATATAAAGTTCTGTCCAACATAATTAGGAACCGAATAACACCGTATGCAGAAGAAATAGTTGGAGAATACCAAAGTGGTTTTAGACGGAAACGATCAACAACAGACCAGCTATTTAGTTAAGACAAATGTAAGAAAAATGCTGGGAATTCAATACAGATTTACACATTTTATACGTGGACTTTAGGCAGGTATGATAGTATCTTCAGAGCAGGCTTATGGTCAGCACTAGAAGAACTTAGAATACCCAGCAAACTCATAATAATGATTAAATTATGCGTTGAGGGATCATTATGGTACAATTAAAATAGAAGGTATGCACTATCACCAGCTTTATTTAACCTTGCCTTAGAGAAGGAGATAAGACGAACCGAACTAGGTATAAGCATATTCGACAATAGCGGACCCAGACTGATTCTGGCGTATGCAGATGATCTAGATGTTGTGGGAAGAAATACAATAAGCGTGAAGGAAACATTTATAAAACTCGAAAAAGAGGCAAAAAAGATGGGATTGAAAGCAAACGAGGAGAAAACAAAATATATGCATATGACACAAGAAGAGTACAACTTCGAGCACGTACAATATTTTCGATATCTAGGGGCATAAATAACATCAGACAACAACGTTAAAGTAGAAATAAGACAGCGCATACTACAAGGAAATAAATGCTACTACGCAACCCAGCAATTATTACGATCAAGAATCCTGACCAGACAAACAAAAATAAATATTTATAAAACTATTATAAGACCAGTTGTAACTTATGCTAGAGAAACATGGACCATGACCGTACAAGACACGTTACTACTTAATCGTTTTGAGAGAAAGATCCTTAGTAAAATATTTGGAGCAGTCTGAGATCAACAAACATTGCGGTATAGGATGCGCACGAACAACGAGGTATATTAATTATAAAATAGTCCAAGTATAGTACAAGAAATTAAGTCAAACAGACTAAAATGGCTGGGACATGTCCAGAAGAGTAATGACTTAAGGCTAATTAAAATGGTCTGGGAAGAAACCCCTAACAACAAAAGACCACTTGGGCGCCCAAAACTTGGGTGGCGGGATAATATCCGCAAGGACCTTTAAACCTTGGGGGTGCTCGATTGGGAAGAAGCCACACAGGATCGGAGAGAATGGAGGAGAATTGTTGAGGCGGCCAAGACCCACCCTGGGTTGTAGAGCCATGGATTGGATTGAATATAATTAACATTTGTAGTAAAAATATTTGAATGCAATAGTTATTAATTTTACAAATTTATGTATTCATATTTAAAAAAGATGTAAAACAATAATTTTAAAAAATAAACACACAAAACTAAGCTCAACAAATGTCTGAGGAGCACTGAAGGGTCTGGAACGTTAGATTGGCATGTGTGTGTGTGTGTGTGTACAAAAGGGTGCAGGTCCGAGCGTGCACTTCTGCCATGTCGCTCCAGCTCCAAACTTTTGGCATCTCGGTCGCCCGCGTTTACACACACAGGATTGAAGCGCACGACTTGAGCGTCCGCTCCATTGTCAGAAAAACTCCGTGTGTAAATGACCTTATTGTCTGGGTGTAGAAATAGTGATTTATTTTAATTTTTTTCCATACTAGGAAATAAGCTAAACCACAAAAAGAATATAAAATAACCGTTATATTTTAATTTTTTTATAAAAAGCTGATCTTAGCATTAAAATAAACATAATATATGCAAATATGGCTACAAGCATTAAGGACAGTTGTAACAAGACGATGTATATTAGGTTAGTTTCAGAATGTGCATCCCGTATTCCTTGTCTAATGCCAATTTCGCCAAGGTAATTTCTGCAAGATAATTTCCCCGTGACATTTCCAGTGCATACGCGCTACAGAATATTCAATTAGTCTAATCTTACCTGCATGTCAGACAAGAATATATATCTATATAGAGCAGATGTATCTACCTTTTGTAAAAAAAGTCATTTTGGTTCTGTTAATATGTAGATAATCAATAACATAGAAAATTTCACATTCAGTAAAAATAATTATATTCTTGTAACTAAAAATATCTGGAAATGGGTAGTAAAGAAATGATTAGAATGTAAATTTATTTTAGCACATATAATTTAGCCCAATAAGTATTTACTTTTAATGATGTGTTGATAACTCATGATATGCTACACATAAGTATATAGATGCACCTCTTAGGGTAATCAAAATTCTTCATTATTTTACCTGGGCGCCATTTGTTAAAAGAAATACATTGTTAATTTTGCTACATAAAAATGAGCATTATATTTCTCTTATTTTTATGAGAGCCCACGGATGCTTGTATGAAGTCTATGTACTAGGTACCGTAGGTGCTGAGGTTTTAGACTTTTAAATTATTTTTACCCAGTTCCCAACGATATCCAAGTACCGAAACATGCAGGTACATTTTACGGCACCCTTTAGACAACACAGTGGTGCCACCTTGGACGTTGCAAAAATAACTACTTCCTTGCTAAAAAACAAATTGGAGTTGATTAAGGTATAGTACAGGATAAGGTTCTGTTATTTCCAGGACAAAACGATGTACGGTTAGGTTAGTTTAGATAAATAATAAAAGGTATCTACGGCACATGCAGTTAAAATATTTCTAGTTTTTATTAAAAATGTAAAAATATTTATAAAAAATTTTAATACGATATCAAAATTTAAATTTATTTGGGTTTAAAGACCCTTGGCTAATAAGTTCTTGCCATTGGTAATGTGTTAATGACCTATTCTAATATATTTTAATGACATTCTAATATATTTATAAAGCTGCTAAGGTATTTAATTTCGTGTTAAGAAACTTCAGTTTGTCGTAACAAAATAATTCGCCCTCTGTCAAACTTAATGAGTTGGCGGTAATTTGTTCTTCTTCGCACTCTTAGCATCACAAGTTCTTTTTCGAAATATTTAAAATAAGGTTTAAATCTTATAATACTAAATTTAAATGCCCATTTTGGCTATACATTTTATTTGCTATTAAAAAAAAAGACAAAAAATCAAAGAAGAAAATAAAATAAAACAAACTAAAAACGTAAACAATTTTTACGAGTATTTTTGCCAATAAGAGAATTAAAAAAATGTTATTAGAATTAAAGGATTTGGGTTTAGCTTTTTTCTCAGTTATTATTATAATCTTTGCTTTAAGAAAAAAAATTAATAACGCCCGTCAAATAGTAGGGCAATAACATCGGTACAAAATTAAAAAAATAGTAACCCAAAGATGCTTCAAATTTTCTTATGGATGATAAATTTTAGGTTGAAGTGTCAATTAAATTACTTATGTATAAAATTATTTTTGAAAAAACAGATATTTTTATTAACTAAAATACACATTTCACAAAAAAATGCTTTTAAAAGTGATGCGGGGGCAAGTTAGTTAATTATATTGCTTCTATGCTAGCTTGTTGATTTTCAAAACTCTTAATAAGGGCTTCAAATCTTAACAGTTTAACTTTAATAAAACAGTTAATAAAAAACGCTTTATCATTTAAAGATTAAAAATTATGTTTAGTATAGGAAACATGGGTCTTTTTTATCTTGAAATAGTCTACAAAGTCCTAGTGCTTGGCTTAATTTATTTGGTAATTTTTGGCAAATTTCGAGAAAGTTGTAAGAAGCTAAGCAGGTAGGGTTCCTGGGATAGGTGGCAAAAAAGAATCTCCTTCTATCTCAGTCAGCTAAATTGTAGTGCCGGATGTTTCTAATATTTAATAATGTTTATATTTAGTGCAAAAAGGGCTTATTTTAAATTATTACTGGAAACCCGAGGGTAGAAGGTAAGTTTTAGAGTAATATTGATAAGAACGTTTTGTCTGCTCTGCCCTGAGGGTAAGTAAGTAAGTAGTTTCTTATTAGGTTAACTAAGAAATGATATAAAAATTGCTAAAAGAATATTAAAGAACTTAGAAAATTTAAAAATGAAAAGGATAAATACAGGAGTGAAATTTGGTAAACGACTTTAGGTTAAGTTTAAGTCAAAGCCAGATGGTTTCGAACGTAGGCCCATTTTCCGTCATGGGGTAGGTAGGTAGGTAGGTTTAAAGTGAGTGGACTTTTTACGCCATCCACTGCGACCGCTCGCTGTATTGTGGCTCCTTTTATATTTCTCCCAATAGGATCGGACTTCTAATGAATCCGATACCAGATTGGGAGAGAGTTCTTACAGCTTCTCTTACTCGTGTCGCTACCGGACACGAGCACAATGTGTTCTGATGTGTTCTGGTGTCCCTGTAACCTGGAGAGTATGACGAGCAGACGATTAGATCCGTCATGCCCCCCACTCCCGTTCTAGTGACGTGGGTAGCTACCAGGTCGTTGTTACAGGAACCAGATGTTCTTTCTGAGGCCGCATCTCCGGCCTTACCCTATGAAAACGGCCCTATCCGCTTTATGTTTAAAGCCAGCGAACCCTTTTTCAGGGGCACCTTTCGAAACGGATTCACCCGTTTCGGTCGTCGCACCTTTGTCTGCTTGTGACCTTGAGAAGCACCTCTCGAAACGGATCTATCCGTTTCGGTCAGCGCTACTTTGTCACTTCTTTTCTATGAAAGCGGTTCTGTCCGCTTTCTGTTTGGAGCTAGGGAAGTAATAGTCCACCATGGCAGAGCCCCGCATTACAGCAATAAGGCTAGATACTCTGAGAGGTCGCCCTGTATCTCAGAGGCACCGTTGGAGACACCTGTTTAAGGCACAGGATGTCATACACACATCAGCACGGTATGCTAACACATTGAGTTAAGCCTTGTGTTCATCTTAGCTTCGGATCCCGTTCCATATGATAGCCAAAAGATTTGCCGATAACCAGCAACTCTAGCGCATGTCCCAAAAGATCCTACTGGGCCCAACCATGACGACGACGTGTGAACACAGAGTTGAGTCCGCCATGGGGACAAACGGATAAAATTAATTTGTATCCTAAAAATATACGGTAGTTGTAAGAAGTTTTAAAAGTGATTCGAGTTTAAGTTTAAAAAAATGGGTTTGGATAATTAAAACTAATGGTAAACAGAGCCCACATATATTTGAGATTGATATTTTACTTTTCGGTGGTGGATACTTAGAAGCACTTATTACCAGGAGATCAGACTAAAAAGATATATTTTCTTTGAAAGGTATTACCCTCTGGGTATGTCGTCATGATTTTTTATGCATTTGGGATAGGAGATGCAAAAGAGAGAGAGAGAAAAATTACTTATACATCTACAACATAAGAAGTCTGTTAAGACTATACAAGTACATTACGCGACATTTGTGGTGGTACCGTAAGCAATTAGAAACTACCAACCAAAAGTAAACAGAACTTACTTTTTGTTTTTAATTTAATAATTTAACAAATACAGGGTATTTAAAAGCAGCCACCAACAAACTTTGTTGGTTATCTAATTATCACATAGGACTTTGCAGTTGATTTTCTGTCATTTTGTAATTTTGTCTGCTTCTAAAGGAAACTATATTACATATGGACCAAGCAACTTATTATCTAGCAACATTTCACCGACACATCTTAAGTATCTGCTTCTAATCAACAATGTGTTCAGTTATCAATCATATCATTACTAAAATAAGAATATTTTAATATATCACGGTTCTTTGTTTCTTGTTTTGTTTACTGTATCAAAATATCAAAATTGCTTTGTGTAATATTTGACGTCAGGGTTTTCCAGTAACTGAACAAACACATAAATCCTAATGTTTGGGCTCAATTTTCAATTTTAAAGCTTTCAGCTCTGCGCTCAGCGGACTGTGATGCGGTTAGCAAATTATTGTAGATTTCTGATGATTAAATAAAATTTTCGCTGTTTTAATCTAACGTGCGTTGTTTGTTGTGTTTATTGATCCAGAAAGGTCACTTTCGAATGATTTATTTTCTGTGCATGTTAAAATTTTAAAACACAGTTTTGCATAATGATGGCTTTTTAAAAAATATAACATTTGGAAATTTATACTTTTACTTTAATGAATTATAAGAATTTCTTCTTAACTTGTCTAAACTTAAGATAATGTTATTTATAAGTTTATTTTAAATAATGAATGTTTTTTTCTCAAACCTTCTTCACTTATACAAACTACCCTACCAAGAAAAAAAAACGTTTTCTTGTTTTAACCGAATAGATTTAAATAATAATATAATCTTTTTAAATACAATTAAACTTAATAAATCTGATTTAATCCGAAAACCTGTTATGGCTTCTTACAAATAACGATATTATAGGTCTAGCACACAATAGATTTATAAAGTATAAAATAATTAAATTATCACATAAAATGTCAATTACGGGAAGTTAAGATGCATAGAGCAAAAGATTATTACAAATTCTGAACAGGTAATTCAGGGTGTAAGAAAAGTAAAACTTAAATACTGAGGCAATAAGAAGTGGAGCATCTGTCACACCAAATTGGCATTCGTTCCAACTGTGCATGATACAATTATTGCAAAAAATTTCACCCAGAAAAATTATTTTTAATCTAATAAAACCTAAATAAATATAAAGTATTATTATTAAACATAATAATTAAGGTCCAATACAATTTACTTTGTTTAAAATTATGACCAAACTATCCCAAACTTTTTTATTCTTATGATTAATATTTTGTCTCCTTTACAGTTGTTTAAAATCATTAAAACGGGAATATTTTTTTGACCTTCTTTAATAATTCCATCATGAGCAGTTGCAACGAGTGCCGATTTGGTCTGTCAGATATTCCATTTCTTACTGTTATGCTATTAAAGTTTTACTGTTCAAATTTTTTGTACGCCTTAAAATACCTATTTAAAATTAGTTATAAGCTCTCCGACTTTTAACAGACCAACAGAAAGACAAATAAACAAATTATTTGGCTCTATTTTAAAACGTAGACATTGTTTAATACTAAAAAAAACTATTATATATATTATTAAGAAATAATCTTGCAATAATTTAAGAAAGATCCTAAAAACTACTTAAATTCTGAAGAAAAACCAAAAATATTTTTATTTAAATAAAAAGTTTTGGTTATTTAGGAAATTACATTATTGTGTAATTCTACAGACCTACTTATTATGTTAAATTTGTACATTAAACCCATTTGGATCGTATAAAATTAAATTAAAATACAAAATATATTTAAACTCATTAGACCAACACTTTAAATTTAGTATGTATACGCCCGTAACCATAGTCATATAATAATATAAAATAATTTTTAAGTGACATTAAGTTCTTAACCACTTTAGCCAATTTTTATAATATCTTTATTGTTTTTCTTTAAAATCTTATCTAACGTAAAGCTTTTAACTACCAAAACATAGCAAAATCGAAAACTTTTTTTTACCTAACCTTATTTTTAAAATTGGTTTAAAAAAGTCGTACTCTGAATGTTATTTTTGTAATTTTGCCCCTAAAACCGTTTTTATCGTACGCCTATAATTGAAAAGATCTTTAAAAATTCAGTCATTATCTTCGCATCTTACAATTTCTTAGAATAAATTTTGGGTTTTCTTACCATAGTTTTTTTTTTAATTTGAACCTCAATGAGAATCCGTAACTTTACGTTAATAAAAATTTTTTGAAACAAATTTAGGATTTGGTTAAAATTGTTAACGCCCTTAGGTAAAAAAATATTGTCAACTTTTGAATGCCTAGTAGATGTCAGCTTTGCTTTTAAATATTTATTTTTCACCTTTTAGTTTTTTGCGTACCAATTTTTGCCATCTTTACACAAATATTTTTTTAATATATCAAATACTTTATAAACCCAATTTTTGATTTTTACAGGTCACGCAGAATAAAACTTTGGGATCCAAACATGTAAGCTGCAGCCAGGCGTACGTAAAATTATATTTCAATTTAAAGAAATTCTTTAGGTAGTTTTGTTTAATAAGTACGCAGAAAAACTAAGCTTGTCATGAATATCACCTGGCGGTGAATAAGTTTGAATGTTCTTTTAATTAAAGGAATGGCATTAACGACATTATAACATCGCTTGTCGTCGGATAAGAAAAATTAAACAGCATTGGTCTCAATAGTTCATCGAGTAACCTGTTGTATAATATAAAGTACATGTAAGCTCTAGATCATTAAAAAAAACATTGCACAGATATTTTTAGAGGATAGTTCACAGAGAGTACAGTACTTTGTGTAATGTCGATGGTGGTACTATCGTGTTGTTTAAGAGTGTTGTTAAATAGAAAAATTGCGTGTTTTAATACTTGCATATCGTTAAAAAAACATTTAAAAATTCAGCACTTATTGTACCTGATTATTGGCTAAGATAAGAAAGTTTAAAGAATCTTTATTTATAAATATATGGTGGCTAAATGTTAACCCAATTTTCATAACCTATTACAATGTTTTAACTTGTTATTTTAAGCACAATGCTTGCAGAAATAATATTTTCCTAGTATAAAACAGCATCATTAATTATTCGACAGCGGTATTTTCTAGCAGTAGCCAAACGTACAAATTCTGACGGTCAGGCTAAGTTTTCAATTTTAAAGCTTTCAGCTCGGCGCTCAGCGAACTGTGACGCGGTTAGCAAATTACTGTAGATTTCTGACGATTATTTAAAAATTTTCTCTTTCTATTTCAGTATACATGTATTTTTTGTAAAGTAAAAGAAGTATGAACAGTTAATGTTACCCTATTTTTTTTTTGTTTTTATTAAAGTTATATTTCTAATTCTAATGTTTAATTTATGGATTAGAAAACATTTTTACATCCCTTAACTTTAATGATTGCTTTTCAATTATGCATTAGGTGGCCTAAAACTTAAAAAAAGAAACAAATGTTTTTCAGATAATTTTAAAAGAAACTGTAAATCCCATGAAACACATTTTATGGTAGAGTAAATGGTTTAAAATATACAAAAAATATCAATCTTAACAAAAATACAGTTCTTTAGTATTAGATAGCACTAAATCTTTTTGCTCTTTGCCGAAGATATCACTCCAAATATATCTATTTAGTGTTTTATCTCTAAATAACGGGCACTGTGGGTGCTAGAGTTTTAGATGTTTAGTCCACTTTTTTCTTTAGTTCTTTCAACTTTCTTAAAGAATTTAAATAGGAAGGGGAGCTATTAACCATATTTTATTATTTTTTTGATACTTGCTGCCAATTTCGCCTTTGTTTTTTTGATAAATTTTCCTCTCCCTCAATAGTTTCTCTTGTTTCCTATAAAATGTTAAAATCTGTATGTAGGATCATGCAGAATCAGCGCATCTTTTTTTTACCTTTATTCATAAAAATCTTATAGGCTGGATGCTTGTAAACCTGCACCTACCCTTTCTCGCATGTTTCGGATTTCTTACAACAAGGAAGTTTTTTTGGATGCCGGAAGGCTGCTTACGTGCAATCTCTACCCAAGAAGGGACCCATAGAAATATTTTAATATAAAGGTATTTTAATAAGGGGTATTTGCAAAAATCTGGGATCTTTTGTTTGTTTTAAATTAATACCACAAGTCCTTAGAGTTCCCTAACAAATCATTTTTCTTGTCAAATCTATGCTTTTGATAGGTCTGACAAAATGAGTTTTTTAACAAACTTTCTTTCTACGGTCGTCGCCCTAAATTTAATTTTTAGCTTTTTAGTTTTTTTTACGGTTCTTTTTCTAAAAAATTAGCTTTGAAAGTTCCTTTTTAACCAGTTTCAATAGGGCAACACGAAGTTCCACTTTCATTCATCTTGGACGAATTCTAAACTTTCCACTTTGCCCACTCCTTTATCTCTAGAGTATCTGGACCTTGCCTGCAGAAGTCTTTTTTCTACTCCTTAAATTCGGTGTGAAAACATAGTATTAATAACCCAAAACTACTCACTAAGGCCGCCGGCAAGGGGGTCAGGAAGGGTCCGTCTACCCCCCTGTGTTTTTAAAAATTACTTTAAAAAATCCGTCTAAATCCTTAAATTTTACAATATTGCTTAGGAATTTAAATAAGTATTATTATTATTTAGTAATTAAAGTTGTTTAATTTTTTTTTATCAGCCTTCGTGGACTGTCCCAAACAGTCCACAAAGGCTGATGCTAACGTACCTTGGGTGTCTTAAGTGTGGTGGGAGGGAGTTTGTTCACACGGGACTTAAATATTTGGAGATTGGGAGGAGAAGGAAAAACTTCTGCGGGCAGCAGGTTCCATAGTCTTGGGATAAAGGAACGCCTCTTTAACTAAACTGTAAAAGGATGCATAAAAGTTTCACTACGTGTTGCTCTGTTGGGAGCCGCCAGATAAGGAATTATACTGGCCAATTCCTCTGAGCAGCAGCCGTGAAAATACCTATAGAAGAGCGTAAGATCCCCTACAGCTCGACGGTGGGCAAGAAAAGGAAGCCTTTCTGTGAGCGTTGGATCATTAATAAGACGAACGGCTCTTCTTTGAATGGAGTTTAGAATGCTAAGTGTTGTAGGGGACGCCATTCCCCGGACATAAGAGCAATATTCTAAAGAGGGTCTGATTTGGGATACATACAGAGTGTACAGATTGGAAGAAGAGAAATATTTTCTGGCTCGAAAGAGGAATCCAAGCTTTTTTGAAGCTGCCGAGGCTATGGATGTAATGTGTTTGTGCCAGTTGAGGTTATTCTCAAAATTAACGCCGACAAGATTAAACGACTCTTTGTTCTGCAGAACTTGGCCGCTCATATGTAAAGGATGATCATTGGCAGACTATTTTCGCGAATAGCGAACATGACTGTGTTTTCAAGGCATTAAACTGAACAAGATTTTTGGCGCCCCAATCCAAGATAAATTTGAGATCTTGTGAAAGAGATATCTGCATTAACCTGCGCTTGTTTTCCAAATTAGAATTACATTGTGGCTTAAGAAATTGAATACTAGAGTGGAGGATACTATCGTCAGCAAAACTATAAATGGGATTGATTGTGGAAGAAAGCCCTGGGGCACCCCAGCATTAATTTGGTAAAAGCTGGAAGAATGACCATCCACAGTAACTGATATACGTCGATTAGAAATAAAATTGGAGAGCAAAGAGCAGAGCTTAGGTGGAAGACCGTAAGAAGGAAGTTTGTTAAGAAGCCCATCATGCCAGACCTGATCAAAAGCGTTGGATATGTCAAGAGCAACGATCTGGGATTCACCAAGAAACTCAAGGGACTTGTTCCAGTTGTGTGAGACAAAGGAAATCCATTCTGTCTAGCATGTAAGATCTTATGTTTTTCCAGATACTTTAATATTTGGGAATTAATGAATTTTTCCATTACTTTGCAAACAACAGAAAGAAGAGATATAGGTCTATAGTTCGAAGGGAGAGTTTTGGATCCTTTTTTGGGGACACATTGCACACGTGCAGCTTTTCAACTCTCCGGGATGGGTGCAGCTCGGGAGCACATCTTTTTAAGACGATCGCTGGTATGCCATCCAGCCAAGACGATTTTTTAGTATTAAAAGAAGAAAGAATACGCTTGATCTGATTTTGTTTTAAATTCAGTTAATTCTAGGCTAGCATATTGACTTTAACTTTTTGACCCCTTTAAATTTGTTTCTAGCGGTGGCCCTGCTACTCAAAAGCTCTTGTTTTTTGTAAATATTACAGAATTTATATCCCAGCGTAGTATTTTTACCCTACATTAACGTTAAATATCCACATATATTTTTTATTTTTTAAACGCATTTACTACTAAATAGTACTAGATTTTCAAGACATGTTCTAGTTTCCTAAAACAAATGATAAAAGATCAGATAATCCTAACAATCTGCAGCAAATTAGCAGCTGATAAAACCACTGATTTCACTTACTTCCACATTCCTCTTCACCTAAAGTTGTAGAGTTTGCATTTATTGAATTTAACAAACCGAGTTCGCTGAAACTTTACCGAGAAATTTAATGTTAAAATTTAATTATGTCAAAGAATACATAAAAATCGATTTGAATGAATTTATTTGCCTTATTAAATTTTTAAATAATTTAGGCATAACTTTATTAATTAGAAAGCCAATGCTTTGTGTCCATATTGTATTTTTTTTTTAAATAGGCAAAACTGGCCTTTTTATTTGTAAAAATCCAAATGACGACGATCAGGTGTGCATAGTAACTCTCCAGTTTCCTATAACAGTAGGTTAACTTTAAATCCTTGATTTGTTAGAATATTTTTTTTTCTTTAACTGTTACCCTTTGTAAAGATAATAAAAATTAAAATCTTTACTATTTCTTACATATAAATAATTTAAAAGTGACATTTTAAAAAATAGAACTTCATAGGTACACCGGAAATGACAGGTAGCATAAACCATATTTTTTTGAAATTTGGGTTTTTCCCGAATATCTCCGATATTTCAAAACTTCCTAAACGGCATATTTTTAGTCACATAAATATGCAACTTTGCCCCAATTTAATTATCTTTGTATCTTTTATAGTTTTCAAAATCTTATTGGTGAGGGTCGAATTTGAGGTACCCTCTAATCGTACTGCTGTTACATTACAAAATTTAGCCCAGATTTGTATCAAAAAAAACTTTTTTTTACTTATACGTATATTTTTTTGCCTTAAATGTCTCCTTTTTTGGGTAAGTTACTTTGATGCTTGAGGGTTTTTTGATAGACCTAATTTATTCTATTTTTGCTTACTGGCACAAGGCAAAATTGGTAGAATAGATAAGAAACCCCATACTTGCTTCTTTAAAAGCCAATTTATAGATTCCTTTAACAAAGCATATATTTTATTTATATATTCCATATTTTTTTACACTGCTTTTTCGATTTACTGATTGTGAAGGCGCAGTCTTTTAACATAAAAGCTAAAAACGACAGTTTCGGAAAGTATTTTAATATAATTTAATATACAGTGGTAATATTCAAGAAATTTGTAATAATTTACTTCTATAGGGTATAGGTTTTATTTTAAATTTTAATGAATGATTTAAGCCAGTATTATACGTTTTTTTTTTATACATAGCGTGTGTAAAGAAGGTGGTGAGAGCCTAAACAAGTTAAGAACTACTTAACTAAATTTATTACCCAAACATAAAGAAATGTGGCAAATTTAAAAATCGCGTATAAAATGTTGGCTTTATCCTTAGTTATCTCAAAATTTAGTGGCATGCGGTCCATGAAACCAAGGAAAGCAAAGCATTCCCTAAAATCGTCAACCGACCAAAATTCTAGCACCAAAAGTTTTAAAAAACAGTCATATTATTTTATTTATTCCTTAATGAACTACGACATCCTCAATATACAGGACAATTCCTTATAAGAAGATAAGTTTTTATAACGCACGCGCCGGCTAAAATTATTTTAAGATTTATTTCTTTAACGAAAATTTTTATATATTTTATTATTTCTTTAAATCTTTTTAAATTTTAAATAAAATAAGAGTAAGTACCCTATTCGTTCGTGGTAAAATTACTTTTAAAAGATTACATAAAATTTTTTAAAAAATGACAGAGGTTTTAGACATATTAACTGCAGTTCTTATTTCTAATAATTAAAGGGTAATTGTATTTTTTTTAACATCAACGTTAAAAAAAGTTAAAAATTCTTAATTTTGCTAAGATAACTAAAAACTATACTTTTCGTATGAGAGTTCAAAAAGGGTTATAAGAATCTTTACCTAGTTCTCTTGCAATATGTAAAATATCTTTTTTTATATGAACTTAAAATAATATAAGTTTAAAGCGGTAAAAATATTATCTATTTTAATGGCTCAAAAACACAACTATGTTTGCTGTCGCGAAAAAAGTATGCCAGTAATCATCTCTTAGTTAAGAGAGTCCAAGTCCTGCAGAACAAAAAGTCATTTAAGATTACGGACATTCCTTTCAAGAATAGCCTTAATTGGCATAAACATTACAACCAAAGCATCGTCCCCCTAGCTTTATAAAAAAAATATTTCGTTTTCTAGCCACAA
>JAHBCN010010448.1:7500-31691 GCA_019359885.1 Listronotus oregonensis | reverse complement strand
TTTTGAAAGTTTTTATCTTTTAAGTTTATATATGTAGTCCAAACATACCCAAATGTACCGTGTCTTTTTGAGGTTTTCCCTTTTTTTTTTGGTGTGCCCTTTTAATTTTGATTCAGATTCGTGTTCAAAAAAAAAAATACAAAAAAACCTTTATCCGCACCCACAAAGCAATGTGATACAACAATGTGTTACAAAATCTTTTAAAAAAAAAGGAAAATAATATTGGGGTGGGAATTAAGACCTTGCCTGATCAATGAAAATAGACTAGGATGTTTTTTTTCCCTTAGATTACACAGGCACAAAAAAGTCAAATTTTCTATCAGTTTGTTTTTTTCCAGAAACCCCCCAGCATCCCCCCGAAGGGCTTTTTTAATTTGGAAAGATATAATAAATATCTGCTTTTGGGGGTTAAAAACGAATAAAAATTTAAAAATTTTCCCCCAAAACCCTTTGAATTTTAAACCCCGGGAACCCCCCCAGCAACCCCTAGCATCACCCAAAACCACCGTTAGGTCAAAATTTTATTTTATTGAAGAATTAAAAAATATCTGACAAAACTTTTTTGGTGTCAAAAATGAACTTAAAGTCAGAATTTCCCCATTACCCAAATTTGCTTAGCCCCCCAGCAACTCCCCCCCCTAATGGATAAAACATTCATTAAAAAGTTGTAATAAATATCGGAAATCTAGTTTGGTGTCGAAAACGTTGATATTTATTTTAATTCTTCATATAAAAAAAAATTTTTGGCCCCTTTGGGATGGTTGCTGGGGTGCTGGGGGTTGCGGGGGATTGCTGGGGAAATTTAAGGGGTTTTTGGGAAAACAACTTCATATTCGTTTTAACACCCCAAAAAGTAGTGTCAGATTTTAATTTTTCCCTTAAGTTTTGACCTTGGGAGAAGGGCTGGGGGTTGCTGGGGCTCTAAGTGTGATTGGTAAATTCTAACTTCTATTCTTTTTTAACACGCCAAAACACTATTGTCAGATATTTATTATATCTTTTCCAAATGAATAAAATTTTACCCTTTGGGATGGGGGTTGCTGGGGGTTTCAGGAAAAATCAAAGGGTTTTTGGTAAATTTAACTTCATATTCGTTTTCAACACGCCAAAACCGTTTTTCAGATTTTTATTATATTTTTTTCCAAAAAAAATTTTTACCCTTTGGGAGGGGGGTTGCGGGGGGGTTTCCCGAGGCAAAATCTAAGGGTGATTTGTTTAATTCTAACTTTATTCGTTTTTAACACGCCACTTTTGTCAGATTTTTATTATATCTTTCCAAATGAATAAAATTTTTACCCTTTGGGATGGGGTTGCGGGGGTTTTCGAGGCAAAATCTAAGGGTTATTGGTAAATTCTAATTTCATTTTCGTTTTTAGCACTCCAAAACACGTATTGTCAGATATTTATTATATCTTTTCCAACGAATAAAATTATTTATTTCAAATAAATAAAATTTTGATTTTGGGAGGGGGGTGCTGGGGGTTCTAGGGTGGAAAGGGTAAGTTCTGTTTGGATTCGTTTTTAGCGCCCCGAAAAACATACCTGGAGGTACTTCTTATAGTCAGAATTTTTGTGTGTGCCTGTTTTATTTACCAACTGGAGTTTTTCTGTACGGTAGAATCTTAAAATTATTGCAACCTCTTAATGTAAATTGAACTGCGTACATTGATCATGTACTTTAAAAAATAAACAATTAGAATACCTTGATAAATATTTATCAAAAAAAAAAAATCAAATTCAAAAATATTTTTTAAAATTTAAAAAATCTTTTTTAGCCACATAAGTTTATGTGTTTGGATTTTAAAGGTCATTTGTTTGATTTTTGCCCATGTATCAAATAAACGAAGCTTTCGTTAAATAAATTAAAACGCTTTTTTTATTGTATTTAATGTAAATAAAATTTTTTAATTTAAATAATTTTTGGGGATTATAATATTTTATAATAAAATAAAATTAGATCAAAAAATAAGGAAAACAGTCAAACGCTGAAACAAAAAAAATTGATGTTAAAAGAAATATTCCTTGTATCTCATGCATCATCCCCTCCAATGTAATCGCACTGGTTGGTTAGTTTAGGTTTAAAGTGATGGATTTTTGCCCCACGGCCCTCGTCTATTGTGGTTCACCCTTTTTATATTCCTCCCAATAGGATCAGACCAATGAACGTTTTAGTTGGGGAGGGGTTCTCACTCCTTTCTGTGTCGTACCGGACACGAGCACAAATTTTTCGTTTTCCCTGCCCCAGTATAACGAGCAGACGTTTCCGTCATCCCCCCTTTCCCCGGGCTAGTGAGGGGGGCAAAATCCTGTTTCGGGGAAATAGATGTTTTTTCGAGGCGCATCTTCGGCATTACCCTATGAAAACGGTCCTATTCGTTTTCTTTTTGCCGGGAACCCCTTTCCCAAAAAGCGGTTCTGTCTGCCTTTTTTTTTGGGGTCCGGGCTTCCTTCCCAAGCACCTTTTGGGGGTGAATTAGATTCCCGTGAAATGACACCTGTGGGGGGAAAGGATTCACCCTATATAGTATTTATTTGATATGTAACATGGCGTTTTAAGACTGGAAAATAGGCCTAAAAGTATAAAAATAAATATCTATTTCTATTAATAAAAATTAATTGATTTAGCAAAAGAAAACTTAAATAATTTCATTTGTATGTCTTTTAAATAGGTAACCATCCTAAAAAATAACTCCTCAGAAAAAAAAAATATTTATTTAATATTATAAAATATATATATATATATATATATATATATATATATATATATATATATATATATATATATATATATATATATATATAATATATATATATATATATATATATATATATATATATATATATAATATATATATATATATATATATATATATATATATATATATATATATATATATATATATATATATATATATATATATATATTATATATATTTTTGGTGACAACAAAAAATTTCACCCCCACCCTTTTATTTTTTTCAATGAAAACATATGGCTTTTAAAAGGATGACATATTATAAAAGATGCCATTTAGATACTAACTGTTTCTATCCGGTTTAACCGAAACGACATAACTATTTTCAATGGAACACCCTATATTTTAAATTTGAATTCTACGGATCATTTCTAATATAAAATCTAGATTATATCCTATCCTATCTCTGCTTTTTTTTTGAGAAAAGAGCCATTAAATATGTTTAAAGACCGCACATTATGCAGTTTTAGGGGGAAACAAATAAATGTTATAAAACCTTATTATGCTTAATTTTTTTTTCCAAAACCTCTATCTTTGGTATTCAAAATTTTCTATTTCGGCTTTCCGGGAAAATGTGAATTACTTTCTAATAATGTTTTAGAATTTTAAATAACACCCTGTATTTTTTTTAATATTTGGATTCTACGGGTCATTCCTGATATAAAATATGTACTAAGTCCTATACCTATCCTTGTTAGCTTTTGAAAAAAAAGAAAATTTTTTTCCCCCTATAACTGCATAATGTGCGGTCGTTTGAACATTTCAATCGCCCTTTTCTCAAAAAACTATCAAAAAAGGTATGGACAAATACTTTTGTCAATGACCCAATTTTTGAAAATATACAGGGTGTTCTTAAATTTTAAATCAAGAAATCTTTTAACTTGAAAGCCCGAAGTAGTTTTTTATTATGACCTTCACAGATAGAGTCTTCAGAATTAATTAAATTAAACATAATACATTTTTATAACATTTTTTGTTTTCCGAAAACTAATTGTCAGTTTTTCGACATCTTTAATCACCATTTTCTTAAAAACAAGGGAAGATATAAATATTATATCGAAATGATCTGCAGAACCCAAATTCGGAAAAATATACAGGGTGTTCCATTGAAAAATAAAAAGAGGCCTTCCTTAAACGGAATAACACCTTTTAAACCCAAAACCATTTTTTTATGTCATCCAATTTGAAACCATATGTTTTCATTCAAGAAAAAAAGGGCTGGTATTTCTTGTTATTTATATATATATGGGTCGCTACAAAAAGGCCAATGTCATTAACTTGTCAATATTTTTATTAAAGAAAAACAAAAAAACTTTTATTTAATTATAGAGAAAGAATAATCGTCTTTTAATAATAATACATTATTTTAATCAAAAAATTGAAGCTTTTGCTTTAACATATTTTACGTGTAGATCATCAACTCCGAGGCCGTAACAAGAGTATCGGAATATTTTAAAAGGCGTTTTTTAAGAAATTTTATCAAATTTAAATTTAAGCACATTAAACACTGTAAAAATTTAAATACTTTAGTATTGTCAACATTTAGTTGCTATTAGTAAGAAAAAAACTTATTACGGTATAAAATTTGTCACTCACTTTGTAAATCAACTCCGAGGCATAAAAAAGCGCGACAATATTTAATTAAAATGTGTTTCCCCCTCCAACCATTGGAAAACATTTTGTCTTCACTTGAGAGCGAAACGTTAACGGAGTGGAGTGCACGAGTTTAAACCAATATTTGTGAATATTTTAGCGCCAAAAAGGTAAGCGTATGTTTTTTATATATCAACACCGAATCTTTGTTAAAACCGACATTTTTCCTTTATTTAAATTTTAATTAGGTGACATAAAATATTTTGCTGTCAAGTTTAAATCTTAAAATTAAGAAAGAAAGCATTTGATTTTTTTTTACTTTTTAATTTAATTCAATTTGTCAATTCGAGGCAGTCAACCCGAATCTTTCTTGCCTCGGTGTTGACATCGATGCTTCGGGTTGACAAAACTAAGATAGATCGAGGTAGATTTATTTCTGTTTACGGTGGTCTTATAAATATTTACAGTAGTGAATGTTCATCTTTTTACAGCTATTCTAATTAATAATGGCAAAGCATAAATTGAAGAAGAGAAAAAAAAAGGAAAAAACTTCCCATTAGAAGGCAGAAGTTGAAATGTGACAAAAACGCCTACGAAAATGAAAAAAAGGGCCCAAAGAACGAGAAAGATGGAAGCGCAGAGTTGAACAGGGCCCCGGTTAAAAAAATTCAAGAACTGTCTCGGCGTGAAAAAAAAGAGTCAAAGAGCAAAATGAGTTGGAAGTGCAAGAAAACACAGGAAATAAAGAAGAACGAAAGGCGAATGAGATACGCTTTTTTGGGAAAAAAATATCCTCCATCGGCCCATCAACCGGTTTTAGTGAACGCGGGCTCAAGCAGACATTTGGAAAAAGAAGAATTGGGGGAGATAGATCTAAGGCTTATGGACCATCACGACTTTAAAAAATAAAAGATGTGGTTATTAAGCTACACGCTAAGTACAAGGCCAAATATTACAGGCTTAAAAAAGGGGCCAAATTAAAAAGAAATTCGCCAAATTTAAAGTAAAGAAATGTTACAAAAATCCAGTCCCTCCACTGTAAAAAAATTTGCTTTTTCCACGAAGTTTTAAAGTCGCAAATTGCGGTAACTTAAAAATTTTGAAGAAAAATCCAGAAAGACCGTGGCGTAAAATTTTAAAGGGGGCCTTTAAAAAAATATACTTTTTAAGTAAAGTGTTGTATCGGTTTAAGGGCGAAAAATTCTTGAATAAAAAAAATAAAAAATAAAGACTTAAAAAAAAAAAAGTAAAAAGTTTTCGAGAAAGATTCTTCCATGATTATGTCCCGGAAAAGAACACGATTACAAAGCATGGCTTGAAACAAAAAAGATTATTAAATAAGCCTCTAAAAACTACTTC
Organism: Listronotus oregonensis; assembly: GCA_019359885.1. NCBI lineage: Eukaryota > Metazoa > Arthropoda > Insecta > Coleoptera > Curculionidae > Listronotus > Listronotus oregonensis. The sequence continues at coordinate 25,984 of JAHBCN010010448.1, read as the reverse complement.
AAAAGACTTCATGCAAGAAAACAATTTTCCTATAAGTTACTCCCTCTTTTTTCCGACTTAGACCATTTTGGACAGTTTTCCAAACTTAAGTAAACGAGATACGTGCCTATGCACCTTTGCGAAAAAAGTCGAACTTCTGGAAAAAGGTTAAAATTTTGGGGATAATCATGAAAGTTCAGCAGAGATGCTTTACCGGTCTATTTGTTGGAAGACATTAAAGAAAAATGCTTAGAACGCAAGTGTCTTGATTGTGCCGAGAAGCGGATGTTTTAAAGGAAATATAGTGAGGAAGAAGGATATTTCAAGTGGTGTGGAATAACACAAACAGTTCTTGTTTCGGGGAAAGAGAAACAAAAAAAGTACTTCGTACCAAAATTCGAACAACCAAGATTGAAATGACTAGAACTTTAGTCAATTCCTTAAAAAACTACATGATACATATTTCCAATCGAAATCACCAATATAAAAACTTGATAATATAAAAAAAATATTACTCAAAATGAAATTGTTCTCCATAGGATTTCTCAGAAAATTTATTGTGCAAGTACAATCGTGAAAACAATCTTTCACTTCGGTGGTTCCAAGGAACAAGCTGTTTTTGCATACTGTGGTTGTATTATAAGAACAAAATCCCTTTTGTTCATCGGTCCTACTGTACCATTTCAGATTGTCCTCGAAAAATCCGTTCTATCCTTGCTCACCTAAAGTCCCTATTCAATTATAATTAAAATTAATCCAAATGTAACGAAGATTCATTTCATTAGCGACGGACCATCTACCCAATATCGAAACTTTAAGATGTTCTATATTTTTGGCGTGGAAATTCCCAAATTATTTACGGCATTTTTGCTCCCCGGAACTATACTGAGAAGGGCCATGGAAAAGGAGCTCCTGATGGTGTAGGTGGGTGTTTAAGGGACAGCAGACAAAATTGTCGTTTGGTGAAGATCTCCCGAACGTTCCATCATTGGTTGAAGTATTGCAGGCAAATATAAAGAACATACGAGTCATATATGTGTCAACCAAAAAGATGTTGGTCTAGACATTATTTTGCCAAGCAAAATTAATCGTTTTAGAGGGTGCCCAGACCCACGAAATTACTTGGTCAGCCAGTTCTTCAAATGTTTTAAACTTTAGAAAACTGACCTGCAGTGTTTGTAAGGAGTCTGAAGTATGCTGCCATTATCATATTGGAACACTCCCCCTTAATTGTATCCTTTTTATTGGCTTTTATTCCTTTTTAGTAATTCCCACTCATAATTTTTCAAACCAAAATAAAATGGATATTTCCTTAAATACACATTATTAGCTTGTCGTTTTAAATTACAGTGATGTATATTCGTCCGAAAGAAGACAAAGTTAAAGCGAAGACAATCAAGACGAGGAAAACAAAGGCGAAGAGGATCAATTAACCCCTTCTATTTTTTTAAGTAGCTGTAAAGAAAACGATGCTTCACTCCCTATAAAGTTGGGATTATTTATTTAGATTTGAAGGCAAAAAATTGTTAAACATTTTATTGGCCTTACTACAAATGTTATTGATTCGGATAATTATGAAGTAAAATTTTCTTAGAAAATCTCGTTTTTTTTGTTTTTAATCCACCAGTCAGTGACATTGGACTAGTGGAGAAAAATATATTGAAAAATTTTGGATGTACCAGTTATTGACAAAGGTCATCATTTTTAATCCCTCTTGTTTAATTAATTATAACATTTGGAATTTCAACATACTATCATATATTATTAAGTAACATTTGCATTTAAACTATAATAAACAGCTGAAAAATGCATATTATTGTTTTATTTTTAAAATTTCTACTATAAACTATTTCCCAAAACACGGAATAAATACTGGTCAACTCCAAGCAATTAAATTTACTACAATTTTAAATTTCCTAATTATTAATTTACCATCTAATAAAAAAAAAACTTTTACACAATCTTGACAATATTTAGATTTTTAGTTGCAAATTTAAAAAAAAACAACTTCGTAGACTAGTGGTCAACACCGAGGCCTGCCCTTTACATTTTTCATAATAATTTACAAAATGATGTTTTTTGATTTCTGTCAGTATACGGATTACATTAAATGCTATATACTTATTCTAAATTTAAAAATTTAATCAATTTTTAAAGTATGTTGAGTTAAAAAAATTTAATTGCTAAATTTTTCCCGTAACGAACGACCCATATATATATATATATATATATATATATATATATATATATATATATATATATATATATATATATATATATATATATATATATATATATATATATATAATTTTGATATTTTTTTGATTTTCTTAGAGAAAATTTTAAATTTTTAAAACGTATTTTTGTATTTGCTTATATATTTTTTTAATAACCTCTATTTTTCCTTTTGCTGATTCAAATTGAAATATTGTTTTTTAATAATTATTGTTCGAATTTTTTATAAATTTTTTAAAAATTTTCAAAATTAACAAATTTTTTTTTAATTTGTTAAGTATTTTTTTTGTAGTTTATTAAAATAAAATAATTTAAAAGAAAAAATTACAAAATGTCCATATTTCGATTAATTTTTTTTTGTTTTGAAAAAAAGAACATATAATAAATCACTAGGAGTTGCTAAACTTAAATAAATTTATTTTAATTACAAGAAAAAAAAAAAAATATTTTTTTTTTTTCTTAAAAAAAATTACCACCAATTTTTTTTTAAATTTTTATTAAAACTTCGTAATTGTTCCGTAAAATAAAACAAAATAAAAAAGAACATGTCAATATCTTTATATTTTTATGGCCAAAAAATAGGTGAAGCCGAGATTCTAAACAAGTAACTACCGAAACTTATGTTGCTGATCAGTCATGATGCACTATTTTCATTTTACCACAAAAAAATATAAATTTTTCCAGTATCAAACAAATTTTGATATTTTTAAATACATATTTATTTTGCTTATTTAAAATAATCAATTGGTTAAAACTGTTTTTAATTAAATATCAATTTTACCCTGAAAATATGTACGGTTCAGATTAGTTTTAATTTGATTTAATTAAATTAGTCAACAAATATTAGCTTATTTAGATTAAATTCAAGTAAATAGTTTAGAAAGTATTATTTAGTAAAATACGTAATATTGTTAAACTATGTTTATTGACGTTATAGCTGACAACGTTATTAAATTATATTTTATTAATTGTCACCAAATTGTGTTTTACCCAGTTGTCATCTCGACGAATTTTTTTTTTTTGAAATGTTATTTAATCATAATAAAGCAAATTAACCTTTCCCTTTTAATATGTTTAACCAATTTTACTTTAAATAATGTTTTTTTAGATTAAACAAATTCTTTTTCGAATTTTTCATTTAATTGTCTTTCAGGAAACTGATATTCTTGTTTTTTTTAATTTTTAATTATGTAAACACTACTTTTGAAAATAGCCTAGCCCCTTAGAGCTTACTTACGCCAAACGTTTCAAGGGTTTTGCAATATTTTTTAATATGACGTTTCTTTGTGGCCAGCAAGCCACAATATAGAAAGAAAATCTATGTAGCGTAGCATGTTTGAGGAATGTAAAAAAGGGGAAATTATCACAACCAAAACATACGCATTTTTTTAGACAGGCAGGCTGTCTTAAAAGCCTTGAAATTCCCATCTTTTTACACTCCAGATCACGATAAAGTACCTGAACAACCTTAACGACCTTTTCGCCAGGAATAACAGGATAGAACTCCTCTGGGTTCCTAGATACATGGAAAATAAGACAATTTCAATGGCTTCGAGCCAGTTTTTACACTATTAACACAGAAGATAAAAACAACATTAGACAAATGGTCCCAAAAAGAAGTTCTAAGGAACTAACAGTGAAGGTCCTTATTCTGACGCACTTAAGTAGTAGGGCGTTTGGCACACCTCTGTCATCTAAGGAATTACTTGCAGAAAATGGGCATACATAACGGTCCCACAACATGCGGCTTTGCATTATCCTGACATACAGATCGAAATCCTTTTCCGCATGAAATATTGGTAGAATCCGACCTCTGTGAGAAAAAAAGCACAATAAGCCAATAAGCTGCAGTTCAAAATGGGCACCCAACCAGCCTATCATAACATAACTTAAGTCCAAGATAAATAAGATTTTTCAGATTTTTTTTGGGCCCACAAATTATTAAATGGATTAAAGAAAATACTTTTTCTTTAGTTATGTTTATATGTATTTAGATTACAATAAAATAATAAAAAAAAAAATAACGGAATTTTCTAATTGAATGTCAATATTTAAGGGGACGATTTTTGGGTCCATTTTAAGAAGAGAACTTTATATGAACGTATACCCTAAACGTCTTAAGTTTTGAAATACAGGGTGGTTTAATTTAAAAAATAATAATTTATTAAATTTTTTAATACCACTTTAAGTGTACCACATTTTTTATTTCCACCAGTGCGTTCGTACGGAATATGGCCTGCCATTTTTGGCAGACATTAGTGATACCCACTGGTTTATTTTACTTAAAATTAAACTTGCCAATTATTTCTAGCAAGTTAATAACCTTTTTTATCCGATGCACGGTTTTCGTTTAAAAAAATAAAACCGTTTCTCTGCATGATCATAAAAATATCGGTAAACAATATCACCATGCAAAGAAATATTAAGATTAAATTTTTCTGGGTAAAAACCCTGCGTCTGACCAAAAAAAGGAAATAAAAATTAAAAAAAAAAAATACCTAAAAAACAGTTCAGTATGGTGATATTGTTTACCGATATTGTTATGATCATGCAGAGAAAAGGTTTTTATTTTTTTAAGCGAAAACCGTGCATCGGATTAGAAAAATGAAGTAATTAACTTAATATGGTTCGCTTAAAACTGCCTCTTCATACATAATACATGTATGACAAATTTTATTAAAGATTTAGATTAAAGTGCTATTACAGATATTAATCAAAAATAATTTTTTTTGAAAATTTTACCGCCCTGTATCTAAAAGTTAAGACGTTTGGGACATACGTTCTATAAGGTTTTTTCTTAAAAAACCCCAAAAACGCCCTCTTTAATATTAAATTTAATTAAAAAAAACCCTGTATAATAAAATGTATTAAGTTTTTACAGTAGTCAAGAAAACCCCCTTTTTCCTTGAAATGTTATTCGCCTGTATACACAAAAGGATTTAAATGTCCATAAACCCTAATTTACTGACGAGCTGTGCTCCTTTCTTGCCCTTTTTCACCTGAAATGAACAATTTACTTGGGACAAAGGAAATTGGAGAGTTTAAATTCCCCCGGCTTGGGCTGGAAACTGTTTGGTTAGTTTAGGCCGTATTTTCATTCGATTTTGAATCCCAAAAAAAGCCCTTTAAACCCCTTTAAGGTTCTTTTGTGGGTTTAAAATTTTTTTTTTTATTTCTTAAGAAAAAACTTAAAAAAAAATATAAAAAAAAAAGTAAAATTTTTAAAAAAAGTTTATTTAAATGGACTTTTATTACAAATCTATTTTGTTAAATAAACAGTATGTTGCCTAAAACTTGGAAAAACTGCCATTTTATATATTTTATAAAGTTTCGTTATCTTTATAGTTTTTAAGATATTAACATTTTAAATTAAAATAGTAAAATTTAATTGGGCCCCAGTTTTGTTTTTCAGATTCGTTTCAGGGGAAAAAAATACACAGAAATTCCCTTGACCCGGGCACAAAATTTTTGGTGCCTGTGTAATAAAATTAAGTAACTAAGTTAAAAATTTGTTATCAAATTGCTTTTGTATTTTTTTTTATTTAAATAATTTTTAATAAAAAAATAAAATATTTTTTATTTACTAAAAATAATAAAAAAAATTTTTTCATCCAATTTTTTTCCTTCAGGTAGTGCACTCGGCGGGGCCCATCTTGCCACCCCTATTTGGCCCCTTGGGGTTGCTTTTTCGTATTTTTCAGGCCCGGGGAATCAGCCAATTTTATTCCCCTTTAGGGCCCCCCAAAAAAATATTGGTTCCTTTATGATCTTTTATATGAAATTTAAAAAGGGGCCCCCCAACCCTTTTTTCTTTGTTCTTTCCCCTTTTCGTGGTTTTGGCTGGGAACCTACACTTGTAAAAATTTCCTTCTAGTCCAAACTCCAAATTTTTGCATTATGAAACTTAAGACATCGATATTAGTTTTTGGGGTTTTACCCCTTGTAGACTTTAAAAAATAAATATAAAAAAAAAAATTTTAATATTTTCCTGAATTATTAGCATCATGCAAAATAGACAACTAATTTTTAAATTAAAGATATTCAAGTCAAAAACATCTTTATTTAAAAAATAAGATAACTACTTTAACAAATACATATTGACAGATTTTTTTTTTGTGGATTTCTGCTTTTTAAATATGTTTCAATTTATATGCGTTTTTTGGTCTGGGAAATTTTTATATGAGATATATTACATTCCTAAGGTATATAAATATATTTTTAAAATTTTTTTTAAAATTTAAAAATTTTTTTTTTTTTATTTGAAATCTAAAGTGTTTTGTTTTTATAGATATAAAAAAATTATTTTATTTCTAATTTGTTAAATTATATTTGATAACCCCAAAAATTTGGAAAATAAATTTTTAATGAGTTTATTTTAATTTTAAATTTTGTTGTTTAAATTTGGGAAAAAAACAATTTAAGGACATAGATAATTATTTTAAAAAAACAGTTTTTTAAATTTAAAAAAAATATCCAATTCTATAAATAGATAAAAAGGGAAATGGTTAAAAAGGATTGTAAAAAATTAACCAATAAATCGTTCGTATTTTTAAAGTAAAAAACACAAATAAAAAAGGGACAATCACCCGTTATCTGTAAACCTGAGTGCATTCCCCGGTCTGAACCAAAGGCCCCTTTTTTTAGGTCTAACTGTAATCAAAAAAAATAAATAAAAAAAAGCCACACAAAATGGTATAAATTTAATTTTCGATTAAATAACTTATGTTCATACTACTGTAAAAAAACTAAGGTGGTGGATTACTGGTACCACTTGTAACATCTGAAAAATTTTGGCCTTAACATCATAAAAATTAGTTTAATTGGGTTTTTGAAAAAAAAAGTTGATTTGAAATTTTTTAAAGTCTGATTTTGTTGAGCAAAAAAGTGCTTAAATTTTTTTTGCGGGTAAAATTTTTGTCCCAAACGGGTTTTAATGCTACAAAAGGCATTCCGCCCCCAAACCCTCCCAAAAAAAAATTTTTTTAAAAATGTATGGGCCCCTTTTAAAGAAGACCAAAAACGGGGTTGCTGATTTGGAACGCTCTGGACGACCATCAACATCAATTGACGAGCAACACCTTCTTCTTCTTGCCCACCGTGGGTTTTATACCGGACCTGTCGTTTTTTCTATGGGTTTTTTTTCACGGTTCTTTCGGGGGGTTGGTCGGTATAAATCCTTTTTGGGGCAGCTCCCAATAGAGCAACAGTAAAAACTTTTTATGCTTTCGTCCAGTTAGAGAGGCCCCAAACTTCCCGCTTTCTTCTTCCTTTCCCCCCAGAGGAAAAGGATTTTAAACCTCCCCCTCCCAAATTTTCCTTCCCTTCCAAAACCTTCAAATATTTAAGTTTTGAAAAAAACTCCCCCCCCACCACACCACCGGTACGGGGGTACTTAGGCAAAAACCTTTGGGACTGCCCCCAAAAAAAAAACACGTCATTAAAGAAAAAGAGGGTTTTTTTTTTGAAAATCCCCCTTTAAAACTATTAAGACCTTGAGGATGGGGAAATATATCATGATGGATCGATTCAAGCAATTATGAAGAATAAAAAGTGAAATAAAAAATTTCTTTTTTTCATGAAAAAACAACGATGCAGAGAAATCCGAAAAAAGGTTAACCCCATCGGGACGTTATTAAACGCATTATTACGGTTTTTGGAGATTGGGGATCTACGAACCCGGAAACAACCGAAATCAGTGAATCCGGGGTGCAGAAGGTGAACGACGGCCAGAAAATAAATGCAAAGTCGTTCAAAAATTAAAGTCATGTTGACTGTTTTTGATTATCGGGTTTTAGTGCACTATAAATTCCTTCCACGCAGCCAAACAGTTAATACGGGTATTATTTGATTATTATGGGTTGTTTGCGTGAGGCTATTTGCAAAAACGGTCGAAATTGTGGGGTTATTGGGGGACGTTTGGCCAAAAATTCTACTCATATCGTTGCTCGTCGCCCTTTTGGGGCCCGGGGTTTGCCCGGGGAGTTCTGGCTTTCCCCAAAAAACTCAAAAGACTACTTCGACGTGGATAGATATTTTATTAAAGGGCCCTTTCCCCAAAGATGACTTTTGGGGTATCATGGAAGACGGAAAAAAATTTGGCAAAAGTGTATTTTTTTGGGGGGGGAATTTTTTGAAGGGGACGAAATAAATTTGGAAGAATAAATAAAGAAATTTTTTTTTAAAAAAAAAATTAAAATTGAGTTTTTGTTTAAAAATTAGTACTTTGTTTTTAATTAAAAAAAATATAGAAATAATATCAAGTATTGTAAGCTGGTAATATTGTTATTTCTTATAAATTAAAAAATTAATTTAAAGGGAAAAGGGTTGAAATTTAGATTCAAAAGAAAATGAATATTTTAAATATACTTTTAATGCTTTAGCCAACATTTTGTACAAAAGTTCCCCCTTTTGGCCCCTTTTTTTGTTTTTGCACAAATTTTGGGGCTTCTTCTACGTAATGCTTTTAAAAGAGTAAGTGGAAACTCAAAAAAATAAGTTCATTTGCATATCTTGCATGCCGGCCCCCCAAGGAAACTATGTCTATTTTAATGGCAAAAAGAAAGGGTTTTTTTCTCGTATTTAACAAACAGGGATAGTTTTGATCTAATATAAGAGACTAAACTTTCATGCACGAGATTATTTACTGAAAAATTGGGTCTATTCCGAACATAGGATAAAAATTTCCTATTAATATAATAAAAAAATGATTTTTAAGGGGGGGGAGCATCCTAAAAGGGAAGGATTTTTTAAAGGCCCCCCAATCCCTTAAAACCCCAAAATTTAAAGGGCTTTCCCTTGAATTTTGGGTTTTAAAATTTATTATATCTTTCTTTATATTTCCAAGCACTGTGTTTTTTACTGCTTTAAAACAAAAAAAAAAGTTTGAAATTTTTTTTCTTGGTTTGGGGGTCTAAAATGTGGTAATAGGGAGTTTATTTACACGAGACTTAAATATTTGATTTGGGGGAAAAAAGGGAAAAAACCCCTGGGGGTGGGGGGCCCCAAAAATTGAACATTTAAAAAAAAGGAAAAAAAAAAAGGGGAAAATTCGGGGGCCCCACAGACATTAAAATTTTTAAAAAAATACATTACGTGTTGGTCTTTGGGGGGGAGAAGGGGGAATTTTATAAACTCTTTGGGCAAAAGCCGAAAATTTCCTAAAAAAGGAAAAAACCCCAAAAAGCTCATCGGTGGGCAAGAGAAGGAAGTTTTTCTGTAAGTGTGGGATCATCAATAAAAACAGCCTTTTTGAATGGAGTGAAGAATGCTAAGTGTTGAAAAAAGCCATTCCCCAGGCGTGAGAACAATATTCATAAGAGCGTTTGATCTGGGGGACATACAGAGTATACAGATTAAAAAAAAAACTTTTTTCTCAAAAAAAATCCAAAAATTTTTTAAACTGCTAACTATGAAAGTAATGTATTTATGCCAGTTAAGTTTATTCTCAAAAGTAACACCCACAAGATTAAACGATTCTTTGTTCTGCAGAACTTGGCCGCTCATATTATGTAGCGGATGAACAATGGCCGACTTTTTCGCGAAAAAAAAAAAGATTTTTTTGGGAAGGTTTTTAAATGGGAAAATTTTTTTGGGCCCCAAACAAAAATTACTTTAAAAAACCGAAAAAAGATATCTGCATTGACCTGCGTTTTTTTTCCCAAAAAACAGATTTATGGGGTGTCTTAAGAAATTGAATGCGAAAGGGACTTTTTATCAGTTTAAACTATGGATAGGATTGGTTGTGGAAGAAGATAGTTCTTTTAAGAAGAGTTGGGGCCAGTGCTGGCCTTGGGGCACCCAGCAAAAATTGGTAGTAGCGGGAAAAAAATTACCATCTCTAATAACTGATAAAATATTAAAAAAAAGGGAACCGAAAAAACTTAAAGGGCGACCATAGGAAAAAAATTTTTAAAAAAACCCATCATCCCATATACTTTTAAAAGCTTTAGATATATGATATATTAAAAAAACTTAGATATTCATTCCTTTAAATAAATAGTATGAATTATTTTTTTAAACCCCCTTACTGGCCGAGGATGATCGCGTTGTTAAATTTAGCAATGGACTTAGCAATTGTTAAAATTTTCCAAATTTTTTAAAATTTTTTTTAAGGGGTTTAAAATTTAAAAAAGTTGCTAGGGATCCAACAACTTTTCTCGAAAAAACTACCAAAGACAAGATCAAGAAAGCAAACCTTGACATTAAAACAAAAAAAAGCGTAACCAAGAAATTAAAGATCCCAAAAATATAATCCCCAAAATACATAAAGAAGGGCCCGATGGGCCCAAAAGGGGGTTTGGGGTTCACCCCCAACAACTTAAAAAAAACCCGGGTAAAATTTGCAGGGGGAAATGCAAAACTCTTCCTAAAAAAATCGGACCCCGGGCAGCACCCCAACAGGAAATTAAACTAAAAGAAAATGACACCCCCTTTCCAGCCCCGGATATTAAATCTCTCTATCCAAGCATACCTGTCGATGAGGCCTTGGGGCCAGATTGCCATGAATGAAGATTTTTCCCCACGTCATCGAACTATCGGAACACTGCCTTAAGAACACGTTTTTTTTCCACGATGACAAATACTCCCGAAAAAGGTGGCGCACCTATGGGTTCCTCACTATCACCAGTCATTGCCAATCTATATATGAAATATTTTAAAACAGAAGCCCTTAGGAGAACTGACACGAAGCCCACCCTCGGGGAAAGCTACGTCGATGAATTCATCAATGGCCCCCTGGAAGAACAAATATGGACCGTTTTCTAGAAGAAAAACCCCCCTTACCTCCACCCCTTTTTCACAAAGTCGAGGAAAACAGGAGTTTACCATTTTTTTACCTTTTTCATAACCAGAAAAAAAAGATCCCCAAATTGGGGTTAAAAGTCTACAGAAAACCCACAAAAACAGATATTTGAATGCCGATTCCCCCCATCACCATCACAGCTACAGTCAGTTGCCAATACCCTTATCAACAGATCTATACGCCAAACCCAAACCCCCCAAAAAACCACAAGAAAAAATTCCAAAATTACCACAGTTAAACAAAACAACACAAAGATCACAACTTTAAAAAAAACAAAAACAAAAAAAAAAATAAAAAGAAAAGGGGGAAAAAGGAAACAATCAAAAACAAAAACAACTTTACCCCATTAAAGGGGGAAAAGCCCCTAATTGGAAGGATTTTAAGAAAACATGAAAAAGCACAACCTACAAACCTCAAACAATCCCCAAATACTAGGCAACCCAAAAGACAAGATACCCTTAGAAAAAACCAAAAGTATTTTTTAAACTACCCCAGGCTTCACAAAAATATATCGGGGGAAAAAAAGAAAATTTCCCCAGGTCCAAGAACACAAGAATAGTATAAAGAACAAACAAAAAAAAATCGGCTTTGTTCCAACACCACCAAGAGACTGGGGACACCATTAACTTCCAAAAAAAAAAACAAATTTTCTGCAATAAAACACCCAAAACCCGCTTACGGCCCCAAAAAAAAAAACTAAACAACCTTTTTAAAAAAAAGACGATACAAAAATTCCAATATGGAAAAAAAAAAAAAAAACATTACCAAAACCAAAAAAACCCGGCAACAAGTCAACAAACCCAACAAACAGTTTCCTTAAAGGAAAAGATACAACTACCCCCCGTATAAAAGGAATCCTAAGGACCAAAAAACTCATTTAATCGAGCGGGGCCCCCCAAAAGGAACTTTTAAAAACCCTTAAATGTTGGCGAAACGTCGTGAAAAATTACCAGCCCCAAAGGATTGCAAAAAACCGGAAAAAACAAAAAATACATTCCACCATCCGTGAAAATCTTGGGGTTCAAAAAAATATATATATATATATATATATATATATATATATATATATATATATATATATATAATATATATTATATATATATATATATATATATATATATATATATTTTTATATATATATATATATATTATATATATTAAAAATTTTAAAAAATTTTATATATATATAATTTATTTTTTATTATATTTTATATATTTTATATATAAATTATAAAAATAAAAAATTTGTATCTTTAAAGGGCCAGGGGGTTTTAAAATTTTCAAAAATGATGACACTTTTTTAAAAAAATTGAAAATTTTTTCAAAAGTTTAAAATCATATTTTTTGAAAAATTTTTTTAAACCGTAAAAACGGAAACTTTTTTTTTAACCTTTTAGTAGATTCATTTGATTTTAAAAAAATTAAAATTTTTAAAATTTTTTTGTCTACAAATAAAAAATAAATAATAACTTTTTCCAAAAAATTTTTCTCCCATTAAAAAAATTAAAAAAAATTAAAGGGGTCCCCTTTTTACGGTTTTGAAAAGAATTTGATCCCCCAAAATTTTTTTTTTTTTTTAATTTGGGAAAAAAATTTTTGATATTTTTAAAAAAAACAAACGACGAAAATCCTACCCCCCATAAAAAGGAATTTTTTGGGGTCGGGGAAATCTTTTTTTTAAAAAAATCGTGTTTTAAAGCATAAAAAGTTGTGTTTTTAAAGGGTTTCCCCCTTTTTTCCCTTTTTAAGTAAATTTTTAATTTTTTTTAAAAAAAAAAAATTTTGTTTTTCTTAAAGGGGGAAAAATTTAAAAAAATTTTTCGGGGGGTAATTTTTTTTGGGGTTTAAAGGGGTGAACATCCCCCTTTTAAAAAAGGTAAAAGTGCAAAAATTTTTAACAACCTTCGAAGTTAAAAACCCGCCGCTTTGGGGGGGAAAAAAGGGCCCCTTTTCCAAATTTTTTTTAAATTTAAAAAAGGGAATTTTAAAAACAAAAATTTTTTACTCATATGTTTTGGTTTTTTTTGATTTTTTCCCTCTATCGCCCATTAAAATCATGAGCATCATACTTTTTACCCCTTGTATATATATATATATATATATATATATATATATATATATATATATATATATATATATATATATATATATATATATATATATATATATATATATATATATATATATATAATATATATAATATCATATTCTAATTTTGATTTTTATTTATTTTAATAATTTTAACTGCCAAGTTAATTTTGTTATGTTTTAAAAATTTCATTATAAATAATATTGCTGCTAAATTTCAATTATTTTTTCAAAAAAGGTAAAAAAATAGAAGCAATCCCTGATTTTCTTCTTTTAAACAATATAAAGTAGGCGTTACATTTCGTCAATTTTTTCGCGCATCTGATGCGTACATAATCCTTGAGAATCACGACACCAAGACGCCCGCTGCGCGAATCAACATTATAGAGTTTATTGCGTTGATTTCTATATTTTTAACTGAAACTAAATGCTTTTATTCTTATCGCAAAGCCAGTTTTCACGGCTCGAAATAGAAAAGGAATAGTATATTTCATTACCAGTACGGAAATGACGATTTTTCCGTGCGCGCGTGACAAATTCTCGTGTGAGGCGCAGCCGAATACGGGAAGTCATGCAAGAACGGAAAATCTTTCTTAGGTATGAATTATTATACTTATATAAAAACATCAAAAATGATTTAAGAAAATTGCGATTATTTATTTTTATTTTTGAAACAGTTCAACAAATTAACAAAAAAAAAAAAATTGGACGGAACCGTTATGATTAATGGTTATATTTATTGTACAATTCGTATTATTGTTGAAGCTCAATCCCTTTTGTATTTCTTTTTGTTGAACTAAAGATGTTAAAGCGGAATGTTTGTCTATGTTTTGGTTCTCTTGATTGACTGTTACAGATTTTGTGGTTTCCAAGTTACAAGGCCTAAACAACTTTTGGGATACTTCAATTTTTCTTTGTATGGACTCCTCTATATATCCTTCTGCTACATTGGAAGAAAGCCATCTTCCGTGTCTTTTCAAAGTGAGCAAATCACCGCCGCTTTCTACCAACATGGTAGCCGAAGAACGCCTTAGCCCATGTCCTGTATATCCTGTATATGTGATTTTTTAGTTTTAAGTATTTTGCAAAAAGTATTGGAATACCACTGATAGTATGGCACCCAACATGTTGAGCATAACATCTTTGCTTTCGGTATGCAACAAATCATCTTTTACTCTCCATATTTTTAGGGCGGAGATCTGCGTATTTACGGTAAAGTGTACAGGGATTGAATTTGCAATTTTCATTGGTAATGGTAAAACTTCTTGACCTGTGAGTTTTCCCATCTCGTAAGAACACGACAAGGAAACGCCCATAATCTTCCACATCGTCTAAACTCAAACGTATTAAATCATCTCTGCGGCATGCGCCGAAGATGCCAAACACTAAAATTACTTTTGCTAGTAAATATTGTCCATCATCTGAAGCTTTACATAAAAATTGGGTTACTTCTTCTGATGTAAGAACCTTGGATTTCTTTGGTACATATCCTACAGCTTGTCGTTTTAAAAAAGCAATAGTTTTTGGATATTGGTTGTGAGTATTTTCTTTTATTGCCAAACAACTCTTTAACATGGAGAATCGACTCCATAAGGTGGATGACTTCACAGATTTGGCTTTTTCAGAAAAATAAACTAAGAGAATATCGTCACTCACAATTTTGATTCTTTTCTGAGTCCGCCATTCGGAAAAAATGTGATATTCATGTTCATATTTCAACCTGGATTTTACTGGTAATAAATCTGCACTCACTTCTGCCGCTTGTTGTAATATAATATCGGGAATATCCGGATTTTCTTCTAAATCTAAATCATTTTTTTAAAAATGGCATAATTTTCACTGACAGAAAATAAAATATGTCATTAATAAATAAATCGTTGTTATGAACAGTTTCCATGGATGGATTTTTGTATATGCGCACGGAAAGAGGGATCGGGAAAAAAATTTCGTGCGCTGTTCTGAAAATATCATATTTACTGTATTTTATACACAGTTAAAAATGTAGTATTATCAGGTAAGTGTAATAAAAAACATATTTAATGCAAATTACAAGCCGACTAAGCTTTGCCTCGCCTTGTATCCTATTCGCGCATCCTGATTCAGACATTGAGACAAATTTACACAAGGCATAATTTAATACGTGCATCAGATGCGCAAAAAAGTCTTGCACACTGTAATGTCACCTTTAAATAAAAACATCAAAATTAAAATTCCTTGAATATAATGTGTTTTGGGCATCCAGCTGTTAATATAATCAAAAATAGTATTTTTTCATTACAAACATGCTTTCCGAATATGTAATGTAATGTAATGTGAGTTTTTTGCTCATTTAAAGTTTTAAAACAAAATCACAACATGAAAACATATTAAATGTTAATTAAGTTTAACAAAAGTGTTTTCAAACAACTACATGCTGTGAGAGAGACCTGTGGTAGCTAATTATATAACAATGCCCTCCTCTGTGTTTCTCAACTTAGTATTTTAAACTGGCCAGGGGGATACGCTAATTGGATACGGGCTGTAAAATCTCTTTATCGTATTTCATTTAAAGTTTGTTAGGTCCCTTTTGGACTGACCATTATTTAAAATTTAATTTGTGGGATTTCGTGGCAAACGCAAAAATAAATTTAGATATTTAAAACCTATTTAAACTAGACTAATGACCAGCCATTTCTTTAATTTTAGATTTTGTTAAAACTATTGATTGATTAAATTCGTAATACAAGTATATTCTATTAAAAACCAATAGTTGGTAAATGAGGAGGCACGAATATTTTTTTTGCAACTGCAAATTGCAGTGCCTTACTTCGTAATAAAATGGCACCCCTAGACCAACAAAATATTTAAAAATTCAGTCTGGGTTTAACAGTAAGTGTTTAAAGAAAATAATTTCAGAAAGCCACAAAATTGTATTGTGAAGTATTTTATTACTTATAATGAAAAAACAAGTATATAATGAGCTTTTTATAAGGCATTTAATTAAGTTTACAAAGTTAATTTAAAAATTATAAACAAAGAAAATTAGGACAAAAAAAACAGATTTCAGAAATTAAATCTATAGGAAAAAAGTTTGTTTCTGTATACAAGGAATTAACTACAAGAAACTTTTTTTACGTCAGACTTTGGCTTTGAGTTTTCAAAGATTTAACAAAAACTTTTTTTATTGAAAACTTGATTCTTATTAAGATTTTGTAAAATGGGTAGGTTGTATTGCCAATTAGCTTACAATAGTGGTGTATAATTTCGCCTTATTTAAACGGATAAGATCTGATTCATAGTTTTCCGATAATCGAGACAAAGAATGTAAGATGGCTGGGTAATAACAAACTACCGTTAGTTTGTACCTATTTTACATTTGAAAGATTATTTAAACAATTTTTCTAGTCTTAAGTTATGGAGAAAAAATACATAAATAATGCCTATTTGTGTTGTGTGTGTGTGTGTGTGTGTGTGTGTGTGTGTGTGTGTGTATGTGCAGATGTTTATTCTTAAATTAATTTTAATACAGTAGGGCCGCAAGTAAACAACAAACGAGACGCTGCAGTTAACGAACATTTTAACGAAAATCTAACATCTTCAACCAGGGATGTTGATAGAGAACTTCACATACTTAAGTAAACCATTCACAGGGTAAGGACTATTAAAAAATATCGTAAATGTGTTGAGAGAAATGGACAATATTTTGAATTTTAGGGCAATATTTTACATCTTCATTTTAGTTGAAATATTAGTTTAGCCACTATTGTTTTTGTTTTCACTCGTTTAAATTAACTTGTTACGTGTAATTTTGTTTTAACACAGTATTAACGTAATAGCTTTGTTCGGAAATCCATTCTGTAAAATATCTGTTCAGCTAATTTATTTTGACAATTACTAAATTTTATTGTTTCCAAAAAATAAGAATTGCAGGAATCAAGACCAACTGAGAAAATATATATATATTTTTTTAAATAAATAAGGTTACAAACTTCTAAATTATAACATGTTATACATTGTTAAAATCAGAATAAAAAGCACTATTTAGCTGCGTAAAAATCCAATATGGCGGCCATATAAAAAAATAAAGTTGATGACGATTCTAAAAACCCGAAACGTAGAAAATAAAAATTGACTAATTGATCATATTCTACAAAAAGAGTTGCTTTAAAGAAGTGTTTACGAATATGAAAAACTTTCACTAATAAAAAAATATGACCGATTTTAGAAAATGGATATTTAAGGTTTTTTCAAAATTTCTCTAAGAACTGAATAGATAAAACCATGCAGTTAACGGGATTAGCTTACTAACATAATTGTCTAAAACTTTCCCCATTTAACCGATTTTCTATCTATCGTGGTTTCCAAGATCCCCATACATTCCCCACCAATTTGGGACACACTGTATACATTTTAGATTGGTTAAAATACTATCGAAATTTTTTGGAATATTCAAAGGTGTCTGCCGTGACGCCAAAACCGCTAAAATTGTGTTTCATCATTATTTTCCGATTACAGTAGAGTTATATAATAAAATACTAAAACGGCAGACTTGTTAAAATACTTTTGAAATTATCCCGATTTTTATACCTGAGTGACGCCGAACCCACTGTGGCCGGGCTTAGCTAGTCCCCATGTCTTGTTTAATGGGTATAACAGATTCATTGGAAGAAATTTGGGGTGTGTTAAAATACGTGTTGTCTGCTTTAAGCTGGCTCTTAGACTATATGTAGAGAAACAATCCAATGTTCCATGGTGTTAGGTCTGAGCTATATGGTTGTTGATCTGCTTAATTAAAGCCTGAAGCTGCAAGAAATTCTGTAGTTAAACAAAACTTATGGCAGAAACATGACTCTTAGACTAATAGTAAATAACTTAACGGTAAAAGTCAGAAAAGGATATAAGGCATCTTTTAAGGAAATCTGCGATTCTGTACTGAAATAAAACGGAGTAGATATTTTTAAAAAACGGTTTATACTTCTTTAGCAACCTACTATTTTATTAAAATATTTTTGTTTACGACTGTACCAAACAATTAAATTAAAATTTTGTACTTGCTGTATTATACAGTTTAAGTTAACGTTACATCAGGTGTGCCTTTTTACTAATCTTTATTTAATAACACAACAAAAAGCTGCTACTGGCTTCTCAGCTTGGATTTGCCTGAATATAAATTGTGAAAGTTTCCTGCAGAAACTCTTGGTCTGTTTTAAACTAAGCGATTTAGGTGGTTTAACAGTTTCAAAAGTGTTTTATGTTAGTGCAGTCTGCTTTTGGTCCTCTTTTTGGATTTAAAATTTTAGTTTTGTTTCTGATTTCTGTTCGAATTATTTTGGTTTATATGAATATCGCAGAATTATTTCATTAAGTCTTTTTTTAATTTTGTTAAAATGATTTTAATAATTT
>JAHBCN010010448.1:0-5000 GCA_019359885.1 Listronotus oregonensis | reverse complement strand
ATATATAAGAAAAAAATTCCCTACTGTCTCGGTGTATACAAAAAGTTTTACTCCGTATTAAGACAGTTAAAAAGAGATCCTGTTCTCTAGGTTGTTCACTGTGACTCTCTCCCCAGACAAGTTTCGCCCGCCTTACGGGTCTCGTCAGTAGGGCTGTAGCGAGTGCACAGTGAACAACAGAGAGCAAAAGCGTCAACTTATTGAACCAATATGATTGTTTATCGGTAAGATATTAAATCCTACCTTTGATGCCCTACTGAAATCCCATTCAGTAAAGTTGGCATCAAGTTTTATCGGAGTGGGTAGTAGATATGTTATTAAAAGGAAAAAATTCCCTACTGTTTCGGTGTATACAAAAAGTATTACTCCGTTTTAAGACAGTTAAAGAAGACATCCGGTTCTCTATGTTGTCTACTGTGACTCTCTCCCCAGATGCGTTTCGTCCGCCTTACGGGTCTCGTCAGTAGGGCTGTAGCGAGTGCACAGTGAACAACAGAGAGAAAAAGTGTCAACTTATTGAACAAAAATCATTGTTCATCGGTAAAAGAGAGTCACAGTGGATAACATAGAGAACAGGATGTCTTCTTTAACTGTCTTAAAACGGAGTAATACTTTTTGTATACACCGAGACAGTAGGGAATTTTTTCTTTTTAATAACATATCTACTACCCACTCCGATAAAACTTGATGCCAACTTTACTGAATGTGATTTCAGTAGGGCATCAAAGATAGGATTTAATATCTTACCGATGAACAATCGTATTTGTTCAATAAGTTGACGCTTTTTCTCTCTGTTGTTTACTGTGCACTCGCTACAGCCCTACTGACGAGACCCATAAGGCGGGCGAAACGCGTCTGGGGAGCGAGTCACGGTGGACAACATAGAGAACAGAATGTCTTCTTTAACTGTCTTAAAACGGAGAAATACTTTTTTATATATATATATATATATATATATATATATATATATATATATATATATATATATATATATATATATATATATATATATATATATATATATAATTTTAAAAAACCCATATGTTCTTATACGATTCCCATTTGTTTTTAAAATATAGCGTAATAACAAACAAACAAAATTTCCTAAATTAACATGATAAACGCGTTAAACACACTGACAGTGACACTAACACAATTCAGAACACCAAAACGGACCAAAAAAAAATCGGTGCCTACAGCATTTGTGATAAGAACTATTTAAAACATTTTAATTACGCTATAATTTGAAAAAAAAATAAAAATCAGATAGGAACATATGAGTTTTTTAAAATAATTTTTGGTGTAGCTGTGTTATGAAAAATTTAAAGGATTGCTTTCCGTTAATTGCTATTTTTCTGGTTTTTAAGATTTTAAAAAAATATCTGTTGGACAATTTACGTGTTTCGTGTGGTTAATGCAGTGTTTAATGATTTGAATTAATTGAAATTTGCTATTGCATTATCCCAATATTAATTCATTTCAGCTTAATTTGTCTAAAAAAACTATTACCGTACGCTTATGGCTACGCAAACTAATACACAAGTAGACAGACAGAGAGACGACACTTTCGTAAAACAAGTTTTTAATAATACAAAGGGAGTTTTTAGAGAACAAAAAACTAAACATTTTCTTTTATTATCATAATTATTTTTTTTAATGGCGTGCTGACTTAGCTCTTTATTCTGACCGCAATTACATAATTAATATATAAATCACTAAAATTGATATATTACATGCTAATAGTTATACCAAAATGGAAATTAAGGCTAAAACCTAGTAATGGGCAACCCAAATTGATATATTTGATCCTGTTTGTAATTTAATACTGTTTAGGCGGGATCGTATTTTAGCTTTTAAGCAAAAATTGTATTACAACCCCGGACTCGAATACAATTTTGTGTGTATCGAATAAAGCATAATTTAGTAAAAATTGGTAATGAAATTTCTTTTACCAAAGTGTGTTATATAAAGAAATTTAACTCTACTATGGTATGACTATAGATAATAATTACACACAACGTTTGCTTAAAAGTGCTTTCTCTGATCAGGCAATTTTTATATTAAAAAGCAAATTTTAACAAAAGTTTAAAAAATAAAAAACAAGTATTATAGTGAACATAATGTCGTATAAGCTTTGTTAGTAAACATATAATATATATAAACAGCTGCCTTTGCAGCATTCAAACCGCGCTCTCCGTGAGTTCAGCCGAGCACGGTTACTAATTGGATAGGTGACCGCCAGTCCGCATCTTATATCGTAGAGTGTAGTTTGGAGTCCGCATTAAACTGTACTCATCTAGATGACATTATAGAAATGTTAATAGTTAGTAGTCCGGTAGGTTACTTGCTACAGTACGAGTTAGACATGATGAACGAGGCGACGCTAGGAGTCGAGTCAAGAATGTCTCAACGAGTAACTGCAACAAGTACTACCAAACGTGTATCCATATAATTATATTTTAGCTTATACTATTAGTCCATTCGCTATCATTATTTGATTTTAAAAATCAAAAAATCACAATATGTTTTAAAAATCGCATCACCTTTTTCGCTGTGGCAACAGTGAAAGAAAATGTCAGGTCTTATTTGATAAGTGTTGCTTAGCGACACTTACTGGCTCTGATACTGTAATGACTAAGCTACCGAACTCAAATTAATACTGTATTCGAAGGTTCACCAGACAGTATAAAATAAAACAATACAACTCCGGTAAAGTTGTAGTTCCTTTTTAAAGTACATAGTCAATAGCATATAAGGTTTTCCAAGGTTCCTATTTGTCACATTTGTCATTTTAATAATAACTTCTAAAACAGTGACAAATACAAACAGTTTTGAATAAAAAGGTGACCTATTTGCTAAAAAATACCCATTTGTTTATACACATTTAATATATGGTTTATTAAGCCTAGCACCTCAATAACAAAAAAAAACTGTTGCTAATAATATGTGTAGGTAAAACATTTGGGTTTATTTACCACCAATTATCTAATAACGCATTTCTCCCAAAGTTATTTTAATACAAAAAGAGATTTTTATATTAGCTTCTTCACTAATTTCTATAGTCTAGTCGAGAAGTTTGTTTTCTGCGAAAAATAGTTAGATGGCTTCAAAAAATATAAGCGATAACTCATTTGGCGCGGAATGCTAATCTGAGAAAGGCGTTTTGGGGATTTTTTCTGCCAATAAAAATTGCTATAGTAATTAACAAAAAACGAAAAAAAAGAAGCTCTTTTGATTTTAATAATAACTTAAAAACCATAAGAGATAGCGGAAAATGCAAAAAAGATCCTTGAAGGGGAGGAAATTCCCAAAAAAGTCCAGATTTCCGGAACTCTACTTTTCTTATTTAAAAAAACCGAGCACGTCACACTAAATGATTCTTTTTAATCTATCAAAAAAATTTAATTAAAAAAAAACTAAAAATTATGGTGTATTTAGAACACTTTAAAGAATTTATTTTCGGTAAAAATTGACCTTAAAGGTAATTTTTTAACAAGTTAGACAATTGTTATTTAACAAATGGTTTTAAAATCTGGTCTTATTTGTACATTAAAAAAAAAGTTGAAATAATTTTCGTAAAAATTTTTAAAAAATGTTAATCTTTTTTGTTTATAATAATTTAAAAACTAAAAATATAAAATTAGAGTAATATTTTCAAAGTTCTAAAATTATTATAAACAAAGAATTAATTCATTGAACATTTATGCAATTTTGTTAAGTAAATAAGACGGGTCCACAAGCGAAAAATTTTCACAACAATTATTTAAACATATTTAAGTATACAGGAAAGAAATTTTAAAACAATTTGGTTAATTTACAAATGTCTAACCTAATAAAAAATTAATTAAAGTTAAATTTTAACGGAAATAAACTTTTTTAAGTGTTCTGAATACACCATAATTTTTAAAAATTTTAATTACTTTTAATACCTTTAAAAGAATTATTATTTAATGTGACGTACTTGGTTTTGTTTTCGAGCGCGCAACCAAAATTGTCGCGCGGAGGCCAATTTTCAGCGTTAAATTAAAATTATAAAAAATAAATATAGAGTTTCGGGAGTCGTCACCTTTTTTTTTAAATTTCATCCTCGTTAAGGATATTTTTGCAATTGCCGCTATCTGTTATGGTTTTTAAGTTATCATCAAAAATCGTTTTGTTAATAACATTTGCAATTTTTAATGACAGAAAAAATCCTTAAAACGCCTTTCTCAGATTTGCATTCCGCGTCGAATGAATTATCGCTCATATTTTTGGTAGCCTTCAATCTATTTTTCGCAGGAAACACACTTCTTGACTGGACTATTAAAGGAAGCAAAAACTTATCCGCAGTGGAAGTAATTAAGCGAAGGTCTAGTTGCATAATTTAATGCGGATATTTCACTGCTTTTTTGGGAAAATATCAGTCTGATATTTAATACTTAATTTAAAACAAATGCTATTTTAACTTGAATTTGGAAAAGCCATTAATAAATTATTTTTATAGGTATGTATATCTATATACACAGGGTGTAAAAAGTATTATGCTCATGATTTTAATGGGCGATAGAGGAGCTCAAAATAAGTCGAAAAAGCCAAGAACATATGAGTCAAAAGTTAATTGTTTTCGAAATATGTCCTTTCGAAGTTTAAAAAAGTTGGCAACACCGCGCCTGTTTCCTCGAAGCGAGTCTCAACTTCGAACGTTGTTGTGAGTTTTTTGCACTGTTTACACTTTTTTAAGGAGATGGTCATTTACATACAAATAATAAAAATTACTTCCTGCAATTTATTTTAATATTAAATTTAGGTAAAAAACAATCAATTATTGTTTGGTGTTTATTTGTAATTAAAAAATAATTGTACTTACCATAAGAATAGGCTTAATATCCATTTTAAGAACACAAATTATTATGCTTTAAAACAGCACTTTTTGTTTTGATTAAAGAATCAGATTTCTCGGTGAACATTCTTTTTCATCAGTCTTTTGGGACACTTGCAATATGTTTGTCTTGAATTTAAAA
>JAHBCN010010447.1:0-31790 GCA_019359885.1 Listronotus oregonensis | reverse complement strand
GAAAATTAGGTTTTTTAAAGGGAATGTTTTTTAATTTTAATTTTTTTTTAAATTTTTTTTGTCTCAGAAATTGGGCCATCTTCTGGAAGTCAAAAGGACAATATTATTGTAAAAAACGCACAGATCCATTGCATTTCAAAACGCCAAACTTCGGAGTTAGGTGGAATTAGACTTCGTATTTAATATTTATGTTTCTTTGTTTTTTTTATTTATTTGGGGTCTTAAACAGTAGTTCCTGAAAAATCAAATAATATCTGGATTTTTATTTCAAGATTTTTTTTGTAAATTATAGTAGGTAGATTCAAAGACTATGACGAAGCATTTATATTTGTAATAAAGTACCGGAACAGTTTAGGGTTGAATATTAAATTAATGTGTTATTGGTGTTTAAATTTTATAAGATCGAGAAAGGAATAATGGTAATTTATTAGAAGTAAAGCAAAAATCACTTTTATGTTTCTATTTAAATGGAATAGTATAATACTTGAAAAGTGGATTAAATTTGTTGTTATTCGTTTTACAGTCTCGTGAAAAATGCTGTGAAGAATAAAAATATTTTTAAGTTTATATAAGTATAAAGGTATATTAAGAAATGGCTGCTTCACATTTATTTTTTTAACTGCGGACGCTGAATGCCTAAATACCAAACCTGCCACACTAAAAATCTTGGGTATTTTGATTGTGGCAAAAGGTAGTTTATTAACATGGGACTTAATTACTTAAGATTTAGAGGAGAAGAGAAATCCTCTGCAGGCAGTAGATTCCACAGTCTGGATACTCTAGAGATGAAGGAACAAACAAAGATGGAAGTTTGGGGCTCCTTAAGTTGGACTGTAAAATGATGCATAAAAGTGGTACTACGTGTTGCTCTGTTGGTAACTTCCAGAGAAGTAATTATATTAACCATTTTCTTAGAGCAGAAGCCGTAAAAATACTTGCAAAAAAGCGACAGATTTCAGTCTGTCGGTGGGTCTTACCCAGGGAAGGAAGTTTTTCTGTAAGGGTGGGATCATTAATAAAACGAACAGCTTTTTTTAAATGGATTTAAGAATGCTACGAGTTGTGGGTGACGCCATTCCCCAGACACAAGAACCATACTTCTTCATTTGTAAACTGTGTATGTGAGTATTTAGGTTTTTGGCCTTCCAATACTGGTTATATATAAAATAGAATTTTCCATTAAAAAAAAGTTAAGGTATTAGATGTTTTTTTTTTAATATTTTTTATGTAAATATTTTTAGGATTTCGACAATCATTTTGAATATATATAGGAAACAAATTCGTTAGGCCAATTAATAATGATCATCATGATCAGATGGTTCTTAAGTGCCTAAAAAAAATTTAAAGTGCTGTAAAAAGTTTTTTTTTTTGGTAAATTTAGCTTTGCGTGTTTAAAAAGAGGTTAATTTGTCACCATATTAAAAAGTTAAAATAATCTCGAGATATATGCATTTTTGGGAAAAACGAGTATCTCTTGTAGAGAATAACATTTCCTATGGGAATAATACGTGCTAAGTTTAATAAAATATTTTGTTACAAAATAAATGCAAAAAATAAATTATAAAAATTTGCATTTTTTCTTTTCTTTTTAGGTTTTTGTCTACAACTTTTTTGTAAGGCAGGATAGAAAGAGGAATTGTTTTAAAAAAACTTATATAAGAAGGTTTAAAATGAATAAGGCTAGACGTTGTTTCATTAAAATTTGACAAAGATATAAGTTTTTGAATTTGGCAACAATTTATCAATTTTTGCCTACTTTTTTCAGATTATCTTCATTTTTTATAAACAAACAGTATATTAAATGTTAGATTTTTTGTTAAGAGTGCGTAAGGGTAAATTGGTAAAATGCAATCAATCTTAAAATATCTGGGGTGGAAACAAAAAGATGAAAACCATAAAATAGACGTTGCTCTTGAAGGCAAATAGTTTTTAAGTAATTTTAATGAGTTTTCTTACGTTTTTTATTAAATATAACACATTTGATTTTATTATTATATAATACCAATGATTATTTACAAAAAAAAATTATGGACTTAATAGATTAAACTATGTTTTGTTATTAAAAACACCTCATAAAACAGCTTTTTTTTAAATAAAAAACTAATAATAAAAATAATTTGATATAAAAAAAAATTGCAAAAATTGATAAAAAGTTTTAAAATTAAATAATCATATCGTTAGCTTTCTTTCTTCTAAAGCAATGCCTATACCTATCTGGCATCAGAAAAAAATTATGGGTAACAATCAATAAAAAAGGAAAATTAAGCGGGTTTTAAATTTTTTAAAATTTAAGTTCCGATAGAAAAAACTATTTTGTATAATTTATTACTTCCTATTTTTCTTATAGTCAATGACCTATTTTAAGACACCTTTAGGTGTAAATAATATTTAAAGTTTGTGTATTAATTTAATCAAGTGAAATTGTAAACCTAAAAGAAACTACAAAATAGGAGCCTTTGTGACAATTAAACAAAATTTTCACCTGAGATCGATTATCTGCATCAAAGAGCATGTAAATTTTTGTGGCCAATGAAAAAGCATCATACGAAGTTAGACAGATTAAAAAGGTCCCTATGTACATGAAATTTACCAACAACTAGAAATAAAGCAAATAAATAAAGACTACAAAAGTGCTTTATCGCTTTATTACCATCATTTCGCAGCATGTCCAATATTTCCCCGATTTTCCCGATTCCAGCTTTTCCAGGATTTAATTAAAATTCTGCCGTGTTTATCTCCGGGCGCCATTTTCGCCCACTGACGACATTTCAATGTTGCCAATTTTATTTATGTGTACTAAAATTCCACAGCCCATACGTAGTCATTAGAATGACGTATTATAAGGCGTGGGCAGCCTACGTCATTGCGTAACTAGCTCTTTGTGACGGCAGAGAGGCAAAAATTACTGATTGTAGAGATATTTCGAAATATACGAGGGAATTTTGAATTAATATTTATATAGCCTGCATAGATTTTTGTTATTAAAATAACTATTTTATATTTTTTATTAAGTTAACTAACGATAATTTTCGAATAACTCGCTCCACCGGGGCTAGTTAAAAAAAAAATAATTAAACTTAATTATATAGCATCCTTAATTCCATTTAAAAAAGAGTTTTTTTTGTTTTAATAATGACTCAACGCTTACAGGATAGCTTTCTTGGCTGTACGGAATTTGTCGCTCATTTATAGTTATTTTCACGGTTTTTGCTCCGAGAAGTTAGCCAGTATAATTCCTCCTACAATACAGCAACACGTAGTGCTAGTCTTATACATCTCTACCCACAACTTAAGAGGCCCCGAACTGGACACTTTGTTCGTTTATTTTTCCTGGAGTGTCCAGACTGTGGCACTTTATGCCCGCAAAGGTTTTGCCTTTATCTATCTTTATATTAGTACTTAAGCTTTAAACCTACGTGTATTGTCTCTAGGTAAAAAAAAGGTTTGATATAAAAAAAATCAAGCTGAAACAAAATAGTTCATTACCAAAGAAGTTCTGTATAATATTAAGGAACATCAGTACTTAGGAATTATTTCTTCCTGGGCTGTTATAACGATAAAAAAGGCCACATTTCTTTTTTATGCATTTTTTGTAATTTATTTTAAAACAACCATATATTTTGTAATATAGTGTCTAGAGGTTTAATAAAATAGATACATTTCAGGATGCCTTTATAATAAATGTCAGCTGCTTTCCTAAAGCTTTTGTAGTTGTCGCCCACCATTAAAATAATTTTAATCTTCTGTTTCCTAGTTAGTTTTAAAGGCACTGGCATAGCTACGATTTTTTTTTATGTAAAGAGTGAGACATGAGAGAACACTTTGGTAAATAAAATTTTTATTTTGGAATTTGCAAAATATTTGCATAATAAAATTGTTGCGTGAAAAAAATTTAACTGGCTATGGTTTAAAAAAAACATCAATTATTTATTGAAAAAAATACAAACTGAGGATTTACTTTTAAAACTTAGATTTTCTTTGGCGGGAGGGTTAAAAAAATCTTTTTGTTTTCGCAAATTCCAAAATTAAAATTTCCTTTAACAGCCAACCCCCTTTCCGGTTGCAGCTAAATTTTTTTATCTACGAGTAAACGTTGCCAGCTTAGAGGCTGCTCTCGGAAATGTCATAATCCAACCTATATTTCACCCTAATGTGGGTGCCAGGACATAAAAGAGGTGAAGACGATAAAATTGCCGACCAACTAGACAAAAGTGAGCGTACATAAACCGTTTTACGGACCGGAACCTTTCTGCGGCACAACCAGAGATCGCCTATTGAAAGAACTCAGAGAATGGGAAAAGAGGCAAAAACAGACTCACTGGAACAACGCACTAGGCCAAAAACAGGCGAAGGGATTCATCTTACAATCGCCTAAGTATACTAAAAAGTTATTAGAACTTCAAAAAAACCAATTCAGGTAAGTCGCCAAGTTCATGACAAAATATGGCCCTCGGATGTATCACCTCAAAAAATGGGAAAAACAGACAATGAACCATATACTATGTGAATGCATAGAATTAGTACGCCAAAGGCTAAGGAAACGTGCCCCCTAAAACATCTTTTTGAAAAAAGTTTGGAAATTGAGATCAACTAATGCAGGGTATCCACAAAAGATCTTTCTAAGTCGAAGTAAACGTAGGCTATGTTGATCAGAGCCACCCCATTCACTACAGCAAAATACAATATAAAAAAATATTTCATTATTTTTTGATACAGTTTCATTGTATGCTGGGTGGTGCATCGTCGGTCGGGATATAGGAAATCCAATGTTATTTTTAATGAGGTCAATTTATTGGCTTCCCTATTTATTTTGAATAACAAATTCTATAAAGTTTATTAAAGAGCATACAATGTCTATGTGGTAAAAACTTTAGATTTTTTAGTTACACCGTTTGCAAGTTAGATGCTAATATATTTTTAACAATTAATACTTTTTAGCCTATATTTATGAACTACAATTAAAATAACCGTTGGTTATGGAATTAACGTTGTCATTTCGAAATTATCATTATCCAAAAAATCCGTACAGCGAAAAGAATAAAAATACCTTACACTACTAAAGGAAAAGTATTGATGAATTTAATGGTACTATTAAGAAAACCATCAAAAGGTATTAGAAATGTTCGCTGCTCAGTATCCGAATAGACCGATACCAGAAAATCAACAGTCGATCAAAACTTTAAGACCACAGTAATAAATAACTGCAGATGTGAAGCAAGGAAATATCAGAGAAGAAAATGTAAGAGATTATATATACTTGGAAGCCTTATTGCACGTGGAAGAAAATAAAGAAAAAATGAGCTGAAGAAACTTTAGGATATCATAGGAAAAGATCACTTAACAGCGCTCCGGATTTTGAAACAGCATAAATATTTTTATACAAGTATAAAAGACATCAAGAGCTAAGGGACAGGGATGAAATAAGACGGTAGAAATTTTGCTTTGATATGATGGTAATGGCAAATATGAACAGATAATTAAAAAAAATTTTTTTACTGGTGAATGCACATTTATGTTAAACAATAAACCTTATCATCAAAATTACCGATATTGGAGCAAAAACATCACAGATTTGTCGAACGAGGACAATATCCACAGAAAGTAAATTTTGGGGGGAATTTTCGGACAACGTATTATTGGACCATTTTTTCTAAATCTAAATTTAAATGCAGAATATAATTTGAATAATGAAGAACAAATTTATCTACTTTAAATGATAAGTTTTACTTAACTTATTGTCTGCAAAATGCAACTTTAGTCTTTTCGCTATGTTAATAATGATAAAGCACTTAATTTCAAAATGACAACGTTATTTACAACTAATGGTATTTTTATGTTGTTCATAAACATGAACAATAATAATGTAACAATTTTAAAAATATATTAGTATCTAACTCGCAAACTGTGTAACCGAAAAATCTAAAGTTTTTACCATGGACGTAGATTTGCATACCCTTTAATAAACTTCCATAGAATTTTCCTTCGGGAAAACCCCAAATTTCTATATCCCCGACGATGCACCACTCGGTATATATTTTACTCGGAAAAACATGAAGTTGTGACCATTTGGCATTCAAGTGATGTAAATTTGGTTTAATAGAGATTAAACTTCGGTTTGGGCAAGGGTTTCTTTAAGGATTTTGGTGCATAAGTCACACGTAACCTGAAATCTTCTCTCTGTAGCCTAATCTCGGAGCGAATTCAAAAAAATTGTAATAATAAACAGATAAACTAAATTTATAGGGTTTATTTCGCACTAAAAATAATGTCACGGTCTATGGCAATTTTTGATTGGCATAGTTATCTTTAGAAAAGACATTTTTAATAATTTATAAAAAAAATAAAAATATAAATAAAAAATAAGATTTTTTATAAGTGTTATTTTGTAATTAGATTTAAAAAAATTAAAATTCTTTTACAGAACTTTTATAAATCTTAAAAAACGTGGTTACTTTATTTCTGGCCATACAGGGTATCCTAGAAAATGTGGGAAATTACCCGGATACGAAAAAGTCACGTAAAACGAATTTTACAAGTTCATAATATTTTTTTTTTCGTGCAGAGATATTGGCTCCTAAAGAGCTCCAAGGGAATCAAGTTTTTTAGACATGTTTATTAAACCACCAGGTGTTTTTTTTATATACCCAGGAGATTTACCACTTTTTCCAGGCATCATGTTTTTCATGCTATTGTCGTTATTCTGTATACTACTGGCCCCTTATGACAGTTTTTGTTAAATTATATTAATATGTAAAACGTTTCTACATTAAAGTGATTTTGTTTTGACTTTAATAAAAAAAATCCCAAATGACAAGAACTGCGTGGAACACCCGGTATAATAATATAAATTTATAAACTATGCACTATTAAAAAAATTAGATAAGGAAAGGTAAGTACTGGTAGAGTATCAATGTGTGGTGTAGATTTTTTTGGAATCAGTATTGATCATTTCTTTCTAATGATTAATAAAACCGAGACGTTTAAATTTTTTAATAAATTAACTTAACAAGACTCTAACATAGGCATTTTTAGATAAAATGTTTGATAAACCGATATACTAGTTGTTTTCTTTAAAGGAAAAGGTAAATTAAGCCGCTATTTATTTTTGGGCCTAAAACATATTTTTGGAAATTTTTAATAAAACCGCTAGACCTAAAAAATATGACACTATATTCAACTCTCCCTCGTATATTCAGAAACCTTTGGTGGCATCACACTTTATTACGTACATTTTCGTTCAGTCCTTTTGCCACTTATCCTTCCTGGGATATTCGTTGTAGGCGAAACGCCTTGAGTGGGATGCCCGTATTCCCGTGGGATTTAGCTGTTATATAGGAAAACAAGAATAAAAATACCCATTAATTTAGATACGTTTCACTTTTCACATATAAAAATATCCGAAAGAGTTCGCCTACAAGTTTTTATATATATTTATTGGTTATTTTCTAGTATATTTGACATGAAATATGTCAGAAATGTTAGAAAATGTGTTTTAAAGTTTTATCACTACTCCAGAGTGCTGTGGTTAAGCAGGTGATACGAGGAGCACTATTTATAACCTGAGACTTGGCAACACCGAGTGTTTCCAGTAGAATATTCGACATTTCTGTTAATAACCCTTCAGAAGGCCGAAAAACGGGAATTAAGTATCTGGTAAAAATTTTCGTTTAATAATTTATTACGTTTTTCGACGAGGATTATCTATGTATCTAAGTAGATCAGTATAAAAATGAAAATTCGGTGCTCTTGAAAAGAAAAAAATAATAGGTACAAAAGGTTTGATTTGAAGTGACGAGTCTTTGCTTTTATGGACTATTTGTACAAATAGTGTGAAAGCGGCACATTGTAAAAAGCACAGACGGCCCCAGTTCAAATCAAACCTTTTTGCTACTTTTTACGTTTTTTTCTTGTCAAAAAAACTGAATTTTCATTCTTATACAAGGTGTTCAAAAAATAGACGAAAATATTGTTATGGGCGATTCAGTTTAAAATTATAAGAAAAAGTTTCATAAACATGGGTCCGGAAATGCACAGTTTTCAAGATACAGGTGATAACTTTTTTAAAAAATATTAACTTTTAATTAACATAACAAAAATTACTCGATTCTTTTGAAATTTGGCAATATTATTTGTTGTATTAAGGGGCTAATTTAGCCCTAAATAGATTAAAATTATAAGGTCCAGTGGCGTCCCGGGGGCATCTTAGCGAATAAAATTTGCAAAAAAATGTACGCCACTGCCATTTTTGCAACTTTAATATTTGTTGCTTGATCAAGCGTCTAAAAATACATCTTCTTCACCTCTTGTATTTTTTTCGTATCTCACTTCGTTTTCGAGAAAAAAATAAAAACGGTTTCATTGCATGCCACTGAACAAAATTGGTTTATTAATTTTTGCAAAAAAAAATCACAGGTGCCTTGGAAACCAAAAAATCATTTCTACATGGAGGTTTAAAACTGACAAGCGTCAGTTCTTCTAGAAAATAATTATTCACCAAAATTTCTCTAATAAGTTTTTATCTCGGTATTTGTGATGGAAAATTACACTTTTGAGGAAATGACAGACATGCATGTCATGTATGCACGTGCTTACAGTAACTGTTATGCAGCGAGGCGCCTGTATGCAGAAGCGTTTCAACGGCAACTTCCCGTAGAACCGTAAATTACGGGAAAGGTAAATCTTTCTTTTTTAATGTTTTTGACAATAATGTTATTTAGAAGTTTTGCTATTCCCACCAATGATGAGGCCGGCCCAGGTCCGTAAGAACGCTTGAGTTTAAGGAGGCAGTTTTACGTGCCGTGAAACAAAATCCTTGTATAAGTACCAGGACATAGCAGCTCGATTAGGGATAATCATTTAACAACACTGTGTGGCAGGTTCTCTCGAACAACTTTGTATCCGTATCATGTTTAACGGTTTCAGGCATTACTACCAAGAGATTTTCTGCCCGTTTTCAGTTTTGCCAATGTATTACGAAAAGGTTAATAATAACAGAAATTTTAATAAAACCATACTTTTTACGGACGAAGCTGGATTTCGGTGGGATGGTATTGTTAATTTCCATAACACTTATGTATGGAGTGAAGAAAATCCTCATGCTTACGTACAATGCCGTCACCAGGAACAATTTTCTTTAAATGTGTGGATGGGTATTGTTGGTGACAATTTAATTGGACCCTTCTTTTTACACTTAAGATTAAACGGCGAATCTTACTTAGAGTTTCCTCAACAAGAATTGTCCGTACTGCTGGAAGAAGTTCCTCTAAATGCACATAATCAAATAACTTTTATGCGCGATGGAGCTCCTCCTCATTTTAGTATAGCTGTTAGAACTCATCCAAATAACACCTCTGGGGAAAACTGGGTTGGAAGAGGTGGACCAATTCATTGGCCACCTCGCTTCCCTGACTTAAATCCAAAAGATTTTTATTTATGGGAACACCTTAAAACTCTGGTTTACGACACTCCCATACAAACAATAGAAGAGTTAAGAAATAAAATTGTAAATGTTTGCGAAAAAGTGAGAAATAGACCTCGAATTTTATTTATCTAGGGCTAAATTAGCCTCCTAATACAACAAATAACATTGCCAAATTTCAAAAGATTAAGTAAATATTTATTAAAAATATTAATAAAAATTAATATTTTTTTAAAAAGTTATCACCCTGTATCTTAAAAACTGTGCATTTTCGGACCCATGTTTATAGAAACTTTTTTCATATTTTTAAACAGGGAATCGCCCAATACAAAATTTTCGTCTATTTTTCGAACACCTTGTACTGATCCAGCTATAGGGCTGCATTGAACTGCCTGTTTTTTCACAATTTACAGAGAGGTGAGGAAAAGAGATACAAGTATGTATTTTATATCAAATTACTCGTCGCAAAAAATTAGGATGAGCATTGCTTTTCGTTTTTTGCAAATTTTCAAAAATCACAACTATTAAGTGGTTGAAAAATCGCCAAATCTGAAGAATTGCGAAAATAGCAATGGTATTAAAATTTATTCTCACTGCGATTTTTGTTTTGAATGTACTTGGAAAAAATAAAATATTACATCTCCATTTCCCCATTTGGAGGAGTGCAATCATCGCCCAAAATATATAAAATCATATGCTACTTTAAAAATTGCAAAAAAATCAGATTTTTTAGAACATTTTTAATAAGAATTAAATATATATGATAATTAACCACCCTTTTCTAAGGGCAAAATCACCCTTACCAATGGGAAAAATTAATAAAATGCTAGCTTTTTAAAAAAAGTATTCTCTTCGTATTTTTTTGATCCAAGTATATGGTATAGGGGTACCTAGATTTTCCGGGTTCACTTTTAATCAAAACCACCCCTGCAAGGGGGTATATTTATTCCCTAAAATGTAGAAAATCATATACAAATAAAATTGTAAAAAAACATTTAGATGTTTTAGAATATCTTATATTATTTAAAATAAAACCTCCGTTCAAACTGAGTTTTGGTAATAAACCACCCCTAAAATTAAGGGTAAGACACCCGCATTACCAGGAAAATTAAATAAAATGTTAGCTTATTTTAAAAAATTTTAGCTTCGTATTGTTTAATCCAAGTGTATGAGCCATTCTTAGATTATTCAAGTTCACTTTTAACCAATCCTCCCCTACAAGGAGGTACATTCATCCCCTAAAATGTAAAAAATCATATACACGTTTTAAAATTGTAAAAAAAATATTTAAATGTTCTAAAATCTCAAAATATAATTTAAACATAAAATCAACGTTTAAAGTGAATTTCCATCAAAAACAAACCCATAAAATTAAGGGTGCAGCCACCCTTGTTATCAGCCACCCTTATTATGAGGAAAATTAAATAAAATGTTAGTTGTTTTAAATAAAAGTTTTAGCTTTTTTTATTCTAAGGGTAAAAAACGGATCTTAGATTATTGAAGTTTATTTCTGATTAAAGCTACCCCTGTAAAGGGGTAAATTCATCCCCTTATGATAAAAATCAAATACAATTTTAAAACTTGTAGAAAAAATGTACAGATGTTCTGTGTTCTGTTAATATCATATTTAAGATATCCTAAAACATCTATATATTTTTTGAACAATTTTAAATTGTATATTTTTTTTGGTATGATGGCCAAAAAAAAATATATAATTTAAAATTGTTTAAAAAAATATATGTGGATCCACATCTAAATGATTGGATGATTTTCCACATTTTAGAGGATGAATATCCCCCTTGCGGGGGTGGTTTTGGTAAAAAGTAAACTCGAAAATTCGGGGTACGCCTGCTTTATATACTTGGACCAAAAAAATATGAAGTTAGGCCTTTTTTTAAAACAGCTAGCATATCATTTAATTTTTTCTATTGATAAGGGTGGTTTCACCCTAAGATAAGTGTGGTTGATTATCATATACATTTATTTCTTACTATACATGCCCTGAAATACCTGATTTTTTTGCAATTTTTAAAGTTTCATATGGTTTTGTATAATTTAGGGGATGATTGCACCCCCACATAGGGGTTGGTTTACAACCTTTTCAGAGAGATGTAATATTTCATTTTTCCCAAGTCCATTCGAAACAAAAATCGTGGTGAAAATAACTTTTAAGACCACTGCTATTTTTGCAAATCAGATTTGGTGACTTTCCTACCCTTGAATAGGGGTGATTGTTGAATATTTGCAAAAACGAGAAATAATGCTTATCCTAATTTTTTGTGACGAGTAATTTTATATAAAATACATATTTGTATGTCCTTTCCTTCCCTTTCTGTGAATTGTGAAAAAACGGGCGGTTTTTGTGGTCACTCTTTACTTTCACCACGCTGATATTACAAATTAAATCGTCATTGCCCTCTGCATGACAGATTTTTTTTTAAATC
The DNA here is from genome assembly GCA_019359885.1 of Listronotus oregonensis. Lineage (NCBI taxonomy): Eukaryota > Metazoa > Arthropoda > Insecta > Coleoptera > Curculionidae > Listronotus > Listronotus oregonensis. The sequence goes on along the minus strand of JAHBCN010010447.1, from coordinate 19,928 downwards.
ACTTACATGCAATTTGGACATGTATATATCATCAGGGACATTAAAAATACCAAACCAAAAAAAGTAGTAATAATACCAATTTTGATAATTACTTAAATAAAATTTAATTATTAAGGTAAAATTAACACTTTTTTTTATCAGGCATATGATTAAGTAATTTTACATAGCAATTACGAGCTAACTGGAATCGACAATTTTAAGTGTTGACAAATATATTATGTACTTTGTATATAATTTTAAATTATGGGTATAGGTTAATTTATTTAAAATAGCAAAATTAAAAGTAGCAGTTAACAATTAAAGTAAAAAGCCTAATTTTTCATTTTACCACAATTTAATAGAAAATAGTATAGGTTTGCGTACAAAAGTATTAATTCTTAAAATCCATCACGTATTGCTCTTCAAAATCTTTAAAAAAATGGTTGTGGAATATATTTTAAATTATTAAATTAGGCCCAGTTTACATCGCTGCTATACTAATTTAAAGTAGAATTGTTTTCAGGGCTCCTATAACGATTTAGTGAAAAAAAAAGAATAATAATAACACCACCCTACAAAAAAAAGGTATTGCACCCGGAGATGTTATGTATAGTTTTCGTTGTATTTTTGCCTCCTTTAATACAAATCCGTAGTCACCGGGTCCCAATATTTTTCTAACTTTAAAAAACAGGTCTGAAACACAGAAAATACACATAAAAACACCCGAAAAAGAAATTGTTTCTTATTTTCCAAATGAACATTTATTAGAAGAATACTTTGAAAAATAAACATTCACCTTTAGAGTTCATGAGTCACGTGACTTTTTTTTTATAATCTTGCACCATTTGGTCGCTGATTACGAATCCACAGTTAAATTTGTCAAATTCAAGATGGCGGGACCAATATGGCGGACCAAATTTTAAAACTCATTCGGTTTACGCCAGATTTGGTACATAGGGGTTTTAAGGGTCGCTAATTACGAAATTGGGTTCAAATTTTATAAATTTAAAATGGCGAATCAAATATAGCAGACAAAATTTTAAGAAATCATTAGAGTATGTATGTGTGAAATGTAACCAAAAGTATCGCGCATGAGTTACCTAAAAAAAATACTATCGAAATGGAAGAAAACTCAAAATTAAATTTCTTAAGGTTTGTACACACCGAAAAAACAAACAAGAACAAACATTCGTTCTTGTTCACCTTGTTTGTATGTGTTCTTTGTTTATTGTTCGCGTTATTTTGTCTACATAGCGCAATCAAATATTTGTTCACTCTCGTTTGACCAGTTGGAAAAGTTATGGATGATGACGAACAAAATTTATTTCTCTTTAGGTATGTACACACCGAAAAAACAAACAAAAACAAACATTCGTTCTTGTTCACTTTCTTTGTATGTGTTTTTTGTTTATTGTTCGTATTTTCTGTCTACATAGCGCAACCAACTGTTTGTTTACTCTTGTTCGACTAGTTGGAATAGTTATGGACGACAATTAAAACAAAAATTCTCTTTGATGCACCGATGTCCAATGGAACATGTGTGAACAAGAACAAACAAACGTTTGTTCGCCGTTTTAACTGTCTAAACTGAAGAAAAACGTTTGTTCGCCGATGTTTGTTCTTATTTGTTTTTTCGGTGTGTACATACTTTTTGATGTACCGACCTCTACTCGAACATGTATGAACAAGAACAAACAAACGTTTGTTCGCGTTTTTACTGTCTACACTAAAGAAAAACGTTTGTTCGCTGATGTTTGTTCTTGTTTGTTTTTTCGGTGTGTACATACCTTTAGATATGACCTTAGACCACCAAAATAAAAAAATAGAAACCGAATGGTATAAAAAAAACTTGGTCAGAACGCTATTTAAATTATTTTTCGCAACACCATATGTCCAAAAAAAAATAATAATATGTCTGCCAGACAGAGCAATAAAATTAAGCGATCCTTCTTACCGAAATAAGGCGTTAAAAAAAGCCAAAAATATTTTAATAAACAATAGCTTTTAGCCTTTAAAACTAATTAATTCAATCTTCACATCCCGTCTACAAAATCTAAATAATAACTCTCCACAACAAAAGACAAACTATAATTTAAATAATAATTTTGTATCAATACCTTATGTACAAGGACTTTCAGAAAACTTGCAAGGATATTTTAAACCCCAAAATATTTCTGTATGCTACAAAGGTTATATCTTATTACAAAAGAAATTAAGCTTCCTTAAAACCAAAACTCCCAAAACTCAAAAAACTCATATCATTTATCGGATACCATGTAATAAAAGTCCCTAAGTATACATTTTCTAAACCACACAACATCTCCAAAATCGTCTTAACGGTTATAAATATGACAAAAAAAATAAATAAAACCGCTCCAACTAATCACAAAAATGAAACTTCACATAAATTTAATTACACCAACACTAAAAGCCTAAAAACCGAATCGAATCAACGGGGGAGAGAATTTCTGGAAATGATCTATATTAAAAAATAATAATAACTCAATAAATGAAAAATCTGACATAAAAAACCTCAGTAAAATATTTTATTACCCAATCAAATAATTATTAAAACCTATATTTTTATCAAGCATTTATATTAAAATAAAAAAAAAACATATAACCTAAACACAACAAAACATATATTCCCAACAAATTTTCCATCGGAAAAAAAGCTGTAAGCAGACCAACAAAAATTCAGATAATTTTAAGTAGTAACGTAAGCCGAAGGGCGAAACCAACGAACTTAAGGAGTAGAATTTGACACAATGCCAATATGTGGACAAAAAGTTTTGATATATCAATTTTTTTTGTTTTTGTTTTAAAAGAACATAAATAACCAAATCTCAAAAATCAACACCAAAAAAAATTATCATTGAAAATGTAATAAAAGTAGTTAAAACATTAATTTATATGACAGTTCTAAACTCTATAACCGTTGGCCGATGCGTTTTGTTTATAATAAGTCACCCACCACCTCTTTTAAATATATTAAAGCCACAAAGTGTTTGTCTTAATTCTATCCAAGACTTCGTTGAGCAAGAACTGTTTTTAACCATGTAGTTTTAAGTTATTTAATATAATTTTTACCTTTGAAGTGAACAAAATAATGTTACATTTATATCTGGAATAACCTTTTTGGGTAAGTCGCTTAAATCTAAAAAAAAATTATAAAATTTTACATTATTTAACAAATACTCTGAACATCAAAGCTTGGTTGTATAATTGTTTTAGATAGAAAAATCATAGATAAAGGCTGAAATCAGCTGAAACGTTTAGAATAAAACTTTTTTTAACATGGAACTAAAATAGTTTTTATTTGTTGTTGAACCAAAAATCAAACAACATAATAATATTATTATTATTATTAATGTAGATAAGCATGCGTATCTTTCAACAATTTTTTTTTAACTTCATATAGCTGCTACATATTTAAAAGACCAAATCCTAGTATTATACTGTATAGTATTTTTGAACATATACCGTCCTAAGAATGAACACCGTATGTTCAAAAATTTCGAAAATCGAGTTATTGGTGCCAAACACTTTCTTTTGCTTTGACTTAGATGTCTGCCACATATGAATGCCATTTCTTAACTCGAAGTATTTAAAACTATTTTCAAACGATATGTCGTATGTTTCAAATATCGATTCGTACTAAATATGAATGCGGTATCTAGGCTCTAAAAACAATGAATGCGGTAAAAACACTGCCCGCCTGCAAATTTACCGCGTTCATCTTAAACACATGTATTATCCTGCGTTAATCTTTGGTATTGGCGATATGCGACGTCACTTTTCTGCAAGATTAGAGGCGCCGTTTTAGTTTCAGCATATTAGATGCAAGTGTAACATGCACCATAATTTATTGTAATTGGGTTGTTTGTTTATTGCTGTAAATTAGTTATTATTGTAAAATAATATATTTTTTTCGGTAAGTACTTTTTAAAGTCATATAACAATGTAAATAATAAAAGTGTATAAAAATATGTATGTACAGCGTGTCCAAGATAAAGAGGGCCACTATGGGGATCTCCGAAACGGTAAGAGATAGGTGGGTAGTTTAAATTTGGCAATGTTGCGTATTAGGGAGCTCAATGGCCGAAAAACTGAAATTTACGATTTTCGTTTTTATTTTTCACGAGTTTATTTCATAAATTAGAAAAAATCTAAAAATTTATTTTTATTGGAGCTTTTTGCGCTTTATCCATTGATGAAGTTATTTTTTTTACGACGTTTTTTTTGCTAAACCATCATTAACTATTTTTTTAAATACGGCCCTCAATTGTTAATTTAATTTTAAAGCAGTTTTAATCCCAATTAAAATAATGTAAAACACTTGATATTTTTTTGTTAAATAAACATATTTTCCATAAGAGAAAATGAGTTAGACAAGGAACGCACATCATTTTTATGGGGCGTTCCATATTTGTTAAATAAATATTAGTGTGTATACATTTTTGTAATTGGGATAATAAGGGTTCAAAAACGTCGTAAAAGAAAATTGACTTCACCAACACATAAAGCCAAAAAGTTTCAATGAGAATGTATTTTTTATGTCCCAATACCGTCATTCTTCCTTAGTAAAACTACATATATTTTTTAGGAATAAATGCGGTATGTCAATTTTTGAAAAAACTATTGAATTTTATGAAATAATTTTTTTCTCCAGAATTGTAGATAGATGTTCTGCAAGAATTCACAAAACAAATAATTGAATATCTTAATATATGTAAGGGCCAATCAAAAAACTTTAAAAGCAAATATCTCAGTTTGCCTCCTCGTGAACATACCGCATTTATTCTTATAGGGGCAAAAATAGGTTTTCCATAAATTTGCAGAAAAACTCCCAGAATATCTAAAATTTTAAAAACAAGATTAAATTAATTTAAATTTTTAGTTATTATTTAACTTGTAGTTGTTCTTTTTCATAACTTCATTTTTAAAACGGTGGTAGACTTGTCTACCTAAACGTTGTTAAAATGTTTAATTGTTAAAGGGTTTTTTAGGTTTGTTTTTTGATTTTTTCAGGCAATTTGCAAGCTCGTAAGGGTCAATAGATTCTGTGTACGCACAGAATCTATATCTTAAGACCAGGCCTGAAGCGGGCCCATCTGAAAATTCCGGAGGAAATGTTTGGAGGAAGGGGTCTCCTACAACAATACAGAATATATCCAGAATTACCTTCTTAATTCCTATTTTAGCTATTTTGCAACTTAGTTGGAAAATGTAACCTAGAGTCATGGTAAACATTAAAATAAGCATAGAAGGCGACAAAACTGTGTTGACAATGGGTAAATAAAGAGATTCGAGTCAGGAATGGTTGATAAGTCCTGGTTAGATAAAATTGGATTATAATTAAAAATAAAAATAATGTTAAAACTGTAAATTCTTATCTTCATTGTTAGCGTAGAATTTATATTAATTAATATTTACAATGGGCTATGATATCCAACGCCCTACTGGCAGAAGAAGAAGTAGAAGCGAGGAAGTTAAAACAAGTTAAAAAAATAGAACTTTTTTTTGAAAACGATGCAAAATTATAGGTATTTTAATAAACTATTTTATATTTTCGTTGCCAAACAATACAGGTAATATAGAGAGTTTTTTGGGGATTACTGTTTTTAATTTGTCCTAACCAATAAACATTTATGTGTGATTATTTGTGCGGAAATAAGAATGTGTGTTATATTATAATAATTTTGAATAAATCCTTTTTTTTTATCTCGGGACAGACTAACGCCTAAGTACTAACATACCGTGGGTGTATGAAGTGTGGTAATAGGAAGTTTATTTACAAGAGACTTAAATATTTGGAGATTTGGGGGAAAAGGAAAAACTTCTGCGGGTAGCTAGGGATAAAGGAACAAATAAAGTGGGAAGTTCGGGGCCTCTCAAGTTGGAGTGTAGAAAGATGCATAAAAGTTGCATTACGTGTTGGTCTGTTGTAAGCTGCCAAAGAAAGAATTATACTGACCAATCTTCTGAGCAGAAACCATGAAAATACCTAGTAAAGATGGACAAATCCCCTACAGCTTATCGGTAAGCAAGAAAAGGAAGCTTTTCTGTAAGTGTGGGATCATTATTAAGACGAATCTCTTCTCTGAATGGAGTCAAGAATGCTAAGTGTTGTAGGAGATGTCATTCCCCAGACGCGAGAACAATATTCTAAAATGGGGCTGATCTGGAATACATACAGAGTATACAGATTAGAAGAAGAGAAATACTCTCTGGCTCGAAAAGGGAATCCAAGCTTTTTGAAATTGCTGAGGCTATGGATATAATGTGTTTGTGCCAGTTAGGGTTATTCTCAAAAGCAACACCCACAAGATTAAACGATTTTTTGTTCTGCAGACTTGGCCGCTCATAGGTACGGATGAGCATTGACCGATTTTTTTCACGATAGCAAACATGACTGTGTTTTGGAGGCATTAAACTGGACAAAATTTTTGGCGCCCCAATCCAAGATTACGTTAAGGTCTTGTGAAAAGATATTTGCATTGACCTGCGCTTGTTTTCCAAATTAGAATTACAGGGTGGCTTAAGAAATATATTGGAGTGGAGGGTACTATCGTCAGCAAAACTATGAATAGGATTGGTTGTGGAAGAGAGAAGATCGTTGATGTGAAAAAGAAACAGAGTTGGTGCTAGTACTGAGCTCTGGGGCACCTCAGCATTAATTGGGTAGAAGCTGGAAGAATGACCACCTACAATAACTGATATACGTCGATTAGAAAGAAAACTGACGAGCCAAGAACAAAGCTTAGGTGGAAGACCGTAGGAAGGAAGTTTGTTAAGAAGCCCACCATGCCATACCTGATCAAGAGCTTTAGATATGTCAACGATCTGGGATTCATCAGGAAACTCAAAGGACTTGTTCCAGTTGTATAAGGCAAAGGAAAGAAGATCAGCTGTGGATCTTCTGTGACGAAATCGATGTTCATGTAAAATTTGTTTTTTTCAAATACTTTAAGATTTGGGAAATAATTAATTTTTCCATTACTTTGCAAACCCGAATCGTAAGAGAGTCGAAAGAAAAGCTTGGATTCTTTCTAAACTATTTATTAATTTGTAAAAGTAATACTTTCTATACAATTTTTGGTGTAACTCAACTACATAATTAATTCGATGGCCGCTGATTACATAACTACGGGCCTGAATATTGTATCTTTTATTTTAATAATGCGGCAAATATATTACGTTACACTTTTGTCACTGGGTACGCAATTTTTACACGTTTCAAGTAAATTTATGATGAACATTCGTATTTGTACGTACATATGTATACGTTCTCTGACCTCTATTTCGTATTTTCATACTTTCTCTAAAAAAGACCGATGAAATATGTATTTAGTTTTCACCTTTTTGTAACAGCTCTGTTTCTTAGTGTGTATTACGTTTAAGAAGTGCGTTAAAAAATACCCAATCCAACCAAAGCATTTATGTAAAATATGGTCCAAGTTCCTATAAAAAATTCTCGATTCCTTAAAGTACTGAGATTCAAAATTAGACCTAGTTCTATTCACAATTTTATTCGAAGTTAATTTTTGTCCTTACGATACATAACTGAGTATCTATCTAATATGAGTGTTGAATTAAAAATTTAATTAATTGCTTATAATACGTAAACCTGTTAAAAATCACTTTAAATGTAGAAATGATACTGGAAGTTCATGAATCGAGATGAAACCTTTAGCATTCGCTTTAGAGATAGATAAACTCTAAAGTATCGCAAAGAAAAAATGGATTCTACAAAAGGGGGTGTTTTTTACCCCATTTTTCACTGTTTTTGCTCCCTTAGCATAAAATTATTCAAAAAAAGTTTCTTTTTCCCAATTTAATGGTTCATGCAGGTTTTTTGGGCCACTGAATTTAAATATGATGTCAGAAATTATAATAAGATGGGTTTACTACCCCTATTTTTATCCCCCTTACCCCTTACCTATTTAAATTCATCGATCCAAAAAATGTAGGGGGTAAGAGGGATAAAAATAGGGCTTTTAAACCCCTCTTATTCCAATTTTTGACATCATATTTAAATTCAAAGGACCTAAAAACCTATATATACCATACCATACCACTTTTTTTTAGCGAAATGTATGTTTTAGAGGTGTAGGGGTAAAAAAGGTGAATTTAGCCCGTCAATGGCTTAAAAAATCTTTATGAACCATTAAAAATGAAAAATGAAAAGTTTTTTAAATAATTTAATGCTTGATGGGTAAAAATGATAAAAAAAAGGGTGAAAAACACCTTTCTGATCTATTTGATCTAGTTGATCTATTTTTAAACAGAACGCAAAAGGTTTCATCTCGATTCATGATCTTCCAAAATCATTTAACGTTGAATTACAGATTTACCCGGACTATTATTTTTGGATAGAAACCTGTACCCTATTTTACATAAGTGTTTTTGATGGGACCTTTTCTTATTTTTCTAAGGTCAATGAATGGAAACGAATGCCTTTTTTCTTAGTGTACCTTGATCCGTAGGTAGACCGTACAAAAATTGCTCATTTCAAAGTTCCTTAAATCGCGCCCGGTTGGGTAAACTGTAGCAATGTTCTTTGTTAAGTAAATAAAACCCTGCCTGCATTTTAAATTTTGAAAACAATTCTCAGCTCAGAAACTCAGGTTTAATCAGATTGCAAACCTTTAAGACACTCTCTAAATATACGATATTACCGCTCATGTTTCGGAGCGTTCCGAGTAAAAATTTGCAGTTGTTGGAATGTTTTCTTTACTTTTGTGTTAAAACCTATTTATGTACTAAATTTCAATTTTCTACTCACTCGGGAAGTGCCACAAGATTTTGATAAATGAGTGAGTGAGTCAGTAGTAAATCGAAAATTTTTCCAGGTTATTAAAATACTTATGTGAAATGATAACAAAATTATGATAGGGGGAAAAACCCTAAAACGTTTTGTGTAATATACACACTGCGTGTGTAAGGCCGGAACTTGACCTGGCGCACAATCCTTGCGCCTAGATTTTACTTTTGCGATTTTTTTTTACATTAATAGTCCTTGTAGAGATCGAACGCTGTTAGAATGACACCGATACGTCACGGTTTTATACGGGTTTGGCATATGAGACCGTGACGTATCGGTGTCTTTCTTACAGCGTTTGATCTCTAATACAACAAATTGCTAAGTTAACAACGGTTTAGAATGTTTAACAAAATGTCAGATTTTGACAGGTTGCTTACTAAAATCATTGAATAACACTGACAATGATGTTTTGTTAAACATTCTAAACCGTTGTTAACTTTTAACAATTGCTAAGTCCATTGCTAAATTTAACAACGCGATCATCACTCGGCCGATAATGTTATCTATAAGAAAAGGGGCTAAAAAGCGTTGTTTTTATGGAGTATGCCAGAGTAATACACGTAGATAATTCTTTCAAGAGAGTTTATATTATTTTATTAGTTTTTCAAAGCTTTGTTTTAAATATCGCCGAAAGCTCATTAAAATAAGTAAGCGAAAGCACTTAAAAACTTATCCCAAATGTGCTAAATGCGATTTGTGGGTAAAGCGGTGTGGACGAGGTAATGATGGATTTCAAGGAATATTATTGTTTAAAGACACATATATTTGTTCACTTTATTTTGACGGAGTATGTGGTCCGACAACTGAATATCCAGACCCGATCAGTTGTGTAAAAAAGAAAACAATTGATAAGGTAATATATTTAATTCATTATAAATATACTAGCTCGCGCCATAGCCTTAAACAATAAATTTGTCGTAGGTAAAAGTCACTAAAACTAGAAATTACGTGGAGCGTTTTTTACCCTAAATAACATAGAAATAAGAATTATTTTTTTCGTAATTATTTTTACTTTTTATCATGACAGGTAGAATACAGTTCTACTTGACATCTTAATTACTATTATCCTAACCTCTCAACTAGTTCGACTTATTTTCTCCTTAAGGACGACCATGGCAACCATTGTCGTAACTGAACACAATAGTGGACTTCTACGGTAGGATGCACCAATGAAGCACCATTAATTATTTTTTCACTTAATTGCACTGATATAAGAGGTGATAATGCTTGTTGCTCAGCCATATTTATAAAAAGTGTCCGAAACTTTCATAGTGCCGCCTTTTTAACATGGTGGATGCGCTTGCTCTAAGCATACTTTTAAAAGGCCTATATTTTGTATTTTTATAAATTAAAAAATAAATAGGCAGCAAAATAATATAAATAAAAAAAAATATATAGTTAATATGGTGAGTCGTAAAAATATTGCTGCAAAATATTTACACTGCGATTTTGAAAAAAGAACTAGTTGGACAGCGTCCACCAAACAACATTAAGGACAATTATTTTTCGCAAGATCGGCTGTTTAACTTTAAAAGGGTTCAACTTACATTTTTTTAAAATTCATCAATAAGGTTTTATAAGTGATCATTTTGTTTTTTTTTTGATTATTTACAAAAATCCGACAGACAATATAGCGATTAAATTACAACTTAATTAAAAGTCCTCACCTTAAAACAAAAAATAGCTGTGTTTTTTAGGTTTTTATAGATTTTTCCATATTAAAACCAGGAAAAAGCTAACTTTTGTACAGATTTTGGTTTCTTATGTTCTCTGCAGCACTTTTCACAATACGGGACTGTCGGTTCGCTGTTAAATTTTAGGTACCACAAAAATCCTTGTTAACTATCTTATTGGTTGTAACATATGCACATATTGTTTTACTATCTAAAAATTACTTTATAGGTACCTTAATAGCGCTTCGGTCACATATTTTTTATACGAAAGTCTATAACAGGGCTACAAGCATTTAAAATTCAAATGTAAAACTTCCCCGTATCCTTTTCGGTATCTACGTCACAAGTGGCTAACCACACGTATTCACAATGCCTGATCGACGGAGGCGACCGAAGCCAAGTTCCAATATTATGTCTCGGATAAAAACGGAGTAAATAAAATACCAAGCGGAGCTAATTCGGATATTAAAACAATTTTAATTTTTAATCAGGTGATTGGATAAAAGTGTGATTTTCATTTGTTTATTAAAAAAGTAAAATACTATATCTGCTTGTTTTCGTTTGATAAAAACACATTAGGAAACAATATATAGCATTGGTTTAGAAGTCAGTAACTATGGTAACAACAACAAAAAATGTATTGCATTTGTTTAAAACGTCGGTAATCGTGATTTTTACGAGCTGTTTTTCCCAAACGATTATAAATAGTTTTAAGAGCTTCAACCTGTTATTTTTTTATGGTAATTGTGATAAATTTTAATTAATTATCCTTAACATTCGTTGCATTTATGTAATATTTGAATATTATTATTTAATAATTAAAGACGTTTCTAATGCGCTCGGGCATTAGCAAAAATAAATAGAAAAAATCAAAGTAACAACTTTTTATTAAAAAAAAACTCCTTTACTATTTATATTAAATTAACAGTTATAAAAAAACCAGTAAAAATGAATTTACCGGCTTTGGGTAAGTCAATATTTTTTAATATTTCGTGATTTCTACTAACAGAAATTAACGACAATTGAACGTTAAACGTTTTTTAATGTTGATGGTCTCGTTATTGGTACTCCAGCTATCAATTTCGAAATTTTGTTTTTAAAAGACATACTGTCTTTCAAATATCCCACGATCACAGCTTAACTTTTCCAAATGCCATGTCTCTTCAATGTAGTCATGTTTGCCCTCGCGTCCGCCCACAAAGTTGCAGAGGTTCTGCGCAATCAGTAACCAGTAGATTTGTCTGTATCGTTTAGACTCAGGTATTTTGCAATAATGGAAAGAATCTTGCCTATGGTGTTCTTTCCAATTAGCTGTGAAAAACAGCGACCGTTCCGGTAACACAAACAGAATTTGTTGATGTTGTAGTTCATCGGCCGTAAAAACCAATAAGTTTCCAGTAGCTTTAAACAACACACCTTCTTCTCGTCAATAATTGTAAAAACACGCTTTTTATCGGTCTTTGTTTCGGGAATATTAACTATTACTACGGATCCTCTATCCTCTATATATTTAACCAACATATTAAATAGCTCTTGGCGGCGGCACCCAATAAATAACCAAATACTAAAGCCACTTTTTACATCTAAAAAGTTTCATTGGGAGCTTCACAGATTAATTTTAGCACTTCTTCTCGAGTCAAAATTTTCGAATCCTTCGCTTTATATCCTTTGGTTTCTTGCTTCAGATGCTGGCCTAACTTGCAATAGTTTGCAATGTCTATATTTTTATTAACTATTATTGTCTTATTTAACATTAAACATTTCTTCCATAGGGAATTAGAAGTGAATGTTCCAGACTATAATCGATATGTCATAGTCAAAGGTCGATATGCAGTCTCTTCGCGGAATGACTGGTTTATCCTAGGTTTGACCAAAGCCTTTGGACTAACCCCAAAATAAATTCCAATTTTGGCCTTTGACTAAAGTATTTTTAGTCAAACCTAGAAGTTCCTAACTTTTCAGTCAAACGTCGAAATTAAAATAATCTGTTTCGGACTTTGCCTAGTCGATTCTAGCAGCGACTGGCAGACTCGGTCAAACGTCGACTGTACTTGTAATACGTTTAAATAAGTTTATATTTGCGGTTAGTTGTGGTTAGTTATGGTTAGTTTTGGTTAGTTGTAAATGTAAGAGATCTGACGTATTGTGCAATTTTAAATGTCATAATGCCTCATCATGTCTGAATAAAGATTTTTTTTTAACGATGACAATATAACAACAATAAACATTAAAATAAAAAAATCGTTTAATTACTTCTAATTTAACAAACTAAGACTTTCTAATACCTAATTGAAGTTTGACTGTTCAAACCCCGATTTCATTAAATTGAGTTTTGACGTTTGCCTGATTATTAGTTTCTCCTAGGTTTGACAAAAATTCTTTAGTCAGAGGCCGAAAAACTTCATTTATTTGGGCTTTGACTAAGACTTCAAGTCAGACCTGAGGATTGACTAGTCAAACCTAGGAACGTCGGAGCTTCGAGGGTTGATTATAACAGATATACATAATAAGTACTTAAAATAATTTACAACAGCAATTTTAAAATACCAATTTCTGGATATATCCAAGTGGCACCATGTTATTAATTATTTTTACATCATTATTTTTCATTCAATCCCCAATCCTTTTAAATTCTTTATCATATGCGTCTTTAGACTTCTTTGGGATAAAATAATCCAAAACTTTGGCAGCTTTCACAGCAATTCTTTCCGGAATCAACAGGAAATCCATTATTTTATATGAATATAAGTTTTAACTTTGACACAGCACAACAATGAACAGTTATTACCTTTGTTTATTTAGCAACTATATAGGTAAAAAACCTTTCGTGATTTTGATTGTTGTTCCCGGACGCGTAAACATCTTCATAGTGCTCTTAATACATTTAAAACTATTATATATTTAATCGGCATTTAACCGAATTATCTTAGATTGGAATAAAGGAACGAAGACATACTGTCTTCCAAATATCCCTCGATCACAGCTAAAATTTTCCCACCGCCATGTCTCTTCAACGTGGTCATGTTTGCCCTTGCATCCACCAACAAAGTTGCAGAGATTCTGCGCAGTCAGTAACCAGTACATTTGCCTACATCGCTTAGACCCAGGTATTTTGCAATAATAAAAGGAATCTTTTTCATGGCTGTGAAAAACAACCACCGTTACGGTAACATAAAAAAATTATTGTTGTTTTAGTTTATCGAGCGTTAGGACCAATAAGTTCTCAGTAGCTTTAAACGACCCATCTTCTTCTTATCAATAATTGTGAAAACACGCTTTTTATCGGTCATTGTATCGAAAATATTAACTATTACTCTATATATATTTAACCAACATATTAACTAGCTCTTGGCGGCGGCACCAACCAAATACTAGAGCCACTTTGTCCATCAAAAAAGTTTCATTGAGACCTTTAGGGAAGAATTTTAGCACTTCTTCTCGCGTCAAAATTTTCGATTCCTTCGCTTCATATCCTTTGGTTTCTTGCTTTAGATGCTGGCCTAACTTGCAATATTTTGCAATGTCTATATTTTTATAAACTATTTATGTCTTATTTAATATTAAAAATTTTGTCCATAGAGAATTAGAAGTGAATATTCCAGACTCTAATCAAAATACATAATTAGTATTTAATATAATTTACAACAGCAATTTTAAAATACCAATTCCTGGATATCGGATTTGGGGCGCCAAAAATCTTGTTCAGTTTAATGCCTCGAAAACACAGTCATGTTAGCTGTCGCGAAAAAAGTCTGCAAGCGCTCATCCCTTACATATGAGCGGCCAAGTTCTGCAGAACAAAGATTCGTCTAATCTTGTCGGCGTTACTTTTGAGAATAACCTCAACTGGCACAAACACATTTTATCCATAGCTTCGGCAGCTTCAAAAAAGCTTGGATTTCTCTTCGAGCCAGAAAATATTTCTCTTCTTCCAATCTGTACACTCTGTATGTATCCCAAATCAGACCCTCTTTAGAATATTGTTCTCATGTCTGGGGAATGGCGTCCCCTAGACACTTAGCATTCTGGACTCCATTCAAAAAAGAGCCGTTCGTCTTATTAATGATCCAACGCTCACAGAAAGGCTTCCTCTTCTTGCCCACCGTCGAGCTGTAGGGGATCTGCCGCTCTTCTATAGCTATTTTCACGGCTTCTGCCCAGAGGAATTGGCCAGTATAATTCCTTCTCTGGCAGCTCCCAATAGAGTAACACGTAGTGCAACTTTTATGGATCATTTTACAGTTCAACCAGAGAGGCCCCGAACTTCCCGCTTTCTTCGTTCCTTCATCCCTAGAGTGTCAAGACTATAGAACCTGCTGTCCGCAGAAGTTTTTCCTTCTCCTCGCAATCTCCAAAAATTTAAGTCCCATGTGAACAAACTTCCTCTCACCACACTAAAGACACCCACGGTACGTTAGTACTTAGGCATCAGCCTTTGTGGACTGTCCCCAGATAAAAAAAAATATATCCAAACAGCACAATATCTTTGATAATTTTCACTTCATTATTTTATATCAAGTTCCCAAACCTTTTATAATCTTTATCATATGTGTCTTTAAACTTCTTTGGGGTAAGATAATCCAAAGCTTTGGCAGCATTTACAGCAATTCTATCCGGAATCAACAGAAAATCCATTATTTTATAGGAATGAACACTTATCTTTTTTGTTTATTTAGCAACTATAAAGTAAAAAACCTTTCGTAATTTTAATTTTTCTTCTAATTTACCGGAATTATTTGAAGTAGGACATAAAATGCTGTATGTACCACGGGTATTACTTTATGTCTATACCCTCGGGCATCTTACAAATCTTTGTATGATCGTACCCTCAAAGGCGTAAACTTCTTCATAGTGCCCTTAATACATTAATAATTATTACATATTTAAATGGTATACAGATTTATCTAAATGGGAACAAAGGAACGCGATGGATTTTCTCTTGTTGCTCTGAATGAAATAAATTAACCAAGCAAAAAACTAATATTAGAATTTAGCAACATTCGTGCCTTCACATGGCTGTTTTGTCAAATAGACGACAAATGTAAAGACCAGACTTGAATTTTAAATTGTAATTACGCCGAAACTAATTTGTTTTGAGAAGAGATATTTGGAAAATTATTCTTTAATAGGCAAAAAAGGATTTGACGTATTTTTAGATTAAAATAAATTTTATGCAAGGTGCCCATTGTAATGATCGATAATTGTTAGTAACGAACACCGAACAACAACATTTTTTGCCACACTTAATCGTATATTAGTATTTGCTTTTAAAAGAAAACGTTCATTTTTCAGTTCATTACCTTTAACCAACAACATGGTCCTTATACTCGTAAAAACTATAAAAACCGTAAAAGCTAAAACGCAGCGAAGTTTAACCCCATTTCACCCCATAGAGAGTGAACTTTCACCCCCTCCAAATTGTCTAATAACACATACCATAAAGTTATAAGCATAATCGTTACACCCGTTAACCCTGAAGTTTTCGGGACGTTAATATTTTTTGGACGACTGAGTTTTATGTATTCGAAGGTTGGCAAGCCTTTTAAAAAATCTTTATTAAAGGATGCTTTTAAACCTCATAGATTAATAGGTTGTATAATAGGCATCTGTGGATACTCTTTTTTGATAGAGAACTATTAAGACACTTATTTTACCTAAGTTCACTCTTTACTTAAAAGTATGTCTGTATTCCTCTGTATCTCTAAGTGTCAAAATACAGGGTGCTATAAAATAAATTCTGGTGACAAAAAGTAAAAATTATTTTGTATGAATACACTATGTTGTAGAAAATCACAGTCATATATATCGTAACTCCATTTTAAGACAGTTAAAATAGATAACCTGTTCTCTTTGCTGTTCACTGTGACACTCTCCCTAGACGGTTTCCTGCCTACAGGACTCTCAATATGTAACGAGTGTTTAGTGAACAACAGAGCAACTACTTATTAGACAAATCATTGCCTTGGGAAGATATAAATATCTTACGTTCGATGCCGTGCTGAAATCTCATTCAGCAGAGTCGACACCGGGTTTTACCGGAGTGGGTAAATATGTTGTTAAGAACTGGAAAACATTCCCTACTGTCTCGGTATGTACGAAAAACGAAACTCCGTTTTAAAACAGTTAAAATAGATAACCTGTTCTCGTAACACTCGTAACATCCTATTGACGAGTCCTGTAAGGCAGGCGAAACTCGTCTAGGGAGAGAGTGTCATAGTGAACAGCAAAGAGACCATACCGAGACAGTAGGGAATTTTTTTCAGTTCTTAACAACATATTTACCCACTCCGGTAAAACGGTGTCGACTCTGCTAATGCGATTTCAGTACGGCATCGAAATAAATATTTATATCTTACACAAGGTGATATTTGTCTAATAGTAGATGCTTGGTCTCTTTCTTCACTAAACACTCGTTACAGCCCTATTGAGAGCCTGTAGGCGGGCCGTCTGGAGGAGTGTCAGTGAACAGGAAGAGAAGGTTATCTATTTTAACTGTCTTAAAACGGTTACGTTTTTCGTACATACCGAGACAGTAGGGAATTTTTTCCAGTTCTTAACAATATATATATATATATATATATATATATATATATATATATATATATATATATATATATATATATATATATATATATATATATATATATATATATACGCTGGATTGAAAAATATTAAATTAAATTAAAATTCTTTTTCATACCAAACCTCTTATAAATTATTTGTTTTGCTGTTTAAACGTTTTTTATTAAACGTATTTAAAAATTAACATTATTTAAGAAAAAAATCAATACTTCTATCAAATTCTTCATCAGCCTCTTAAAAATCTTTTCTTGATAAGTCAGTAGTTGTATTAGCGTTCTTACAATTGACACTTATACATTTTTTGCAGAACATGGAGCAATTTAATTCCAACTTCCTGCAGCCATAGTTTCTTTAAATCCTTTGGTATACCAACAGGCTATTTGTTCAATCAAACCTTGCGGCGCAAAAGGTTTAATGATGAGAATTGCTAGTATTCCATGTTGCAAAGTTTTCCAACCCTAGTAGCCAATTTTAAAATGTTATATCTCGGTTATTATTACTTTGACCAACTTTAAGCAGGCATCATTTAAAGGTCACAAAAAAAAGCTTTCTTTTTTATGCTAGATAGTTGAATCCACAGGTAAAAAAGTTATGAGACAATTTTTAATGATTTTCTTCAAAATCATTAAAAATTAGAAAAAAAAAACAATGAGAGTAGCCAACTTTAAAAAATTATATCTCGGTTACTTAAAATCCTAAGGACTTTTACAACGTTTACAACCGTTTTAAAGAACATGATAACAGATTTTTTCTGTGTTTTTTTTACATAGTAAAAAGTGATGATGCAAAATTTGCATTTTTTTATTTTTTAAACATATTTCTCTAAAATATTTGTTGTCTTTAGAAAGTAATATTTAAATAAAAATAGAATTAAAGAATTTATTTTAAATTCAGCACTTTACAGAGAACAGAATAGTAGTTATGCCTTCGGTTTTTGAGTTTTGCGTATTTTTGCCCAACTTCTTCGTATCTGTGTCCTAATCTTGAACAAAATGCGAAACCTGCGCTTGCAAAGTAATACAAGTGTTACTTTTATCGCATACATTGTTCTAAATACCAATAATGAAACAGTAAAATTGCAAAAGACGAAAAGAATAGTAACTAGTCAGGTTTTATTCAATAAAAGATACCAGTTGTACTATTGGGTAATAAACGATTGCTTACAATGTGTTGCACCCACACCCAGTTATAATTGACACTAATATTTGTTTTTTTTTGCAGGTTTCACTTTTGTTTGTCGCAATAAGCATTAAAATTTACACGTAAGGTCTTGTTTACTTCAGTGCATTTGTCGATTATCTAGGGGGGAATTGAGATATTTATTACATGGTCCGACAAAAATGGAGGCGAGGCGGAAGATTTATAAAAATATGGAAGTTATGAAAATAATGTTTTTGTTAAAGTTACAAGCTTAAGCTTTATGCATATTAATAAAATATTTCTATTATTCAGGATAGCTTTGAAATAATTGATACATTTTTACAATTGAAAAATGGGCGAAACAGACAATGAACTTTACTAAATGGGTTTTATATTTCAAATAAAATTTAAATTCTAACAAGTACGTACTCAGGGCTCAAAAATAAGCATAAAAGTCTATACACATATGGGTTCGTTTCCTATATACAGGGTGTTAAAATTTTTATTTATATTTCTTTTATATTTTTTATTTTTTTTATGTTTTGCTGAACATAATTTAAGAACAATAATTTTATTTAAAATTAAAATACGTATCGTTTAATTATACATTTTCTTTCATTTTTTTTTAAATTTTGCTATAATAAAATCAGATGCTTGTCATGCGTGGTATTTTATTTTTAAATCCAAATATCTCGAAAACGGTTGCTCATATCGACTTTTAACAGATATACCTTTTTGACGTAAAAAGGACAAAACAATTATTTAATTTACTTAAACATGTAATACAGTGCCGTACCAAAAAGTTGTGATTGTTCAAAATAGTAAAAAAGAGCCGTACTTAGATTAGATTTGAATCCGTCATACCAAAAAACCTCCGAAAACCAAATTTTACTCTAATATTTACATTATCATAGATTTTATTTAAAAAATAGAAAAATTAAATAACAACTTTAACACCCTGTATTTCGGAAACAAAGGCCTTGCGGACCCATATTTGTATAAACTTTTGGGTTTATTTTTGAACGCTGACTACGTACCTGAAGATTGACATTTCCCATGAATCACCCTGTTTATATATATATATATATATATATATATATATATATATATATATATATATATATATATATATATATATATATATATATATATATATATATAAATATATATTGATTCATTTCTTAGGTATTTGGTTTTCTTAATGAATTAAACAACCAAATTTTACTTGATTTCGCTCCTACATGAAGGGCTTTGTCAAAAGATTTTTTTTATTAATTTTTTTCCAATCTTAAAAATATCCCCTACAAAAAATGTTACTATTAAGATGAAAACTTAAATAACACGGAGATATAAAACAATTTACATTTGTAAATATTATACGGTCTTAATTAAAAAAAAAAATTAAAATACTTATATCCTTCCGGCTACCAACAGTGCATTTACCAATTATTGATAATGTAAACAATATGATGTTTTCTTCAGGGTACGTATTTTTTTTTATTTAAAAACAATATTAAAATTAATTGTTCTGAGTTTTATAATGTATGTGTTACTGTGTAATTTGTTAATATTTATTTTGTTATTATTAGTATTTACAAATGCAAATTGTTCTATATCTCCGTGTTATTTAAGTTGTCATCGTAATAGTAACAGTTTTTGTAGAGAATATTTTTAGCATTGGAAAAAAAATGAATAAAAGAAATCTTTTGAGAAGGCCCTCCATGTAA
>JAHBCN010010446.1:0-31847 GCA_019359885.1 Listronotus oregonensis | reverse complement strand
AAAAAAGCTTAGTTAATTTGCAATAAAAATCTAATGGTGAAAGCGAAAACAATTTAAGTTACCCTTAATTTTAAGAGCTCCTTAATAAAGGTCTACTTAAGATACTTTTGGTGCAACCGGCCATTTTAAAATTGTTGGTGCAAATGTCTATAAATTCTACAATATACTACGTTTCTAGACTGTCACTTTATTTTAAAGATTCGACGTCTAGACTTTAACCACTAAATCGAATACTCATCAAAAAACAGCTGTGAGAAATGACATCATGTTGATGGGCCGATTTTGACAACTAATCAACATTTGGAACTAGAAAATTTTATACCTATTTTACCTAGCAATTTTTTTCAGTTTATTTATTTTAGATATGTGTTAACATCATGCAAAAATCTCCTAGATTTATGGCAAAACGCTATAATTTGCAATAACTATGCTTTTTAAGTAAGACAAAAAATAGGCTAATTTATTCCCAGTTTATTTAAATTTTTGTAAATTAAACTGGAAAATGGATTTGGCAAAATCTCTGTTTGAAACCAGAAATCATGAAGGATACGTGGGAAAAGCTGACCATAATGTAAGCATATTTTTGTTCTGTTTTACTGTTTAGCCTATTATTTCCTAAAATATTTTAAGAAATAAAAATAATCAATTGCAACTTGGTTTAATATTATTGTTATTTCTCTAGAAACGCGAACTAGAATTGGCAATTGAATCAGACGAAATAGACGATACATTTGTCGATAATTTTAATGGCTTAAATATGGAGGATCTATTGACACCTAGTCCGGGTGGACCATTCTCTGCATTAACACCCAGTATGTGGCCTCAAGAAATCATGGCAAAACAGTCACGTGAACAAGAAGATCCCAACTCACAACCAGAGTATAGGTAAATTCTAACACATATTATGTATGTTAAGAAGACATGCTTATAGATATGTAAAAATGTTTTTTAAGGTTTGATGAGTTTGGTTTTCGAGTTGAAGAAGAAGATGGTCCTGAGCAAAATTCAAATAAGCTTCTTGGAATTCCATTGGTTGAAGATCCCCAACACAGGTAGATATTTATTCTTAAATTTAATATGGTGGGACCAACAACCTCATTACATTTAAAACCAGTTTTTGAAATTAAGATCCATTCCTAATTAATTGCTTCAAATAATTTCCTGAAAAATTAATTATTTGAAGCAATATCATTGCTCCACATTACTAGCATTTGTACTCCTTTTTAGGTTATCCTGTAGAGCCAAGTAACTTAATTACCTCCTTTTTTTACAGATTGCAGTGGGTTGCTCATTTAGAATTTTCCCACAACAAGGAAGTTTCTGATTTGACTTGGGACAAGGTTGAAATTCGAATACCTAGAACAGACAAGCTTTTGCAAATGGTTAGAAAAAAATATTTAACTCCATTAGGAAACATCTTCCCATCTGTCTCCTCATTAAAGATCAGAGATTTAAAGAACACTTGAAAGAATTAAGAATGTAGTAGCATATTTTTGTTGTAAATATGTATTTTTTTATTTTTTGTGTCCTATTTCAGTATTCATATAATTAAAAAACCCACATTAACATATCACCATGTTCTACACTGAATTTATTACTATTTCTCAGAGAAATCTTTACTTTCAAAACATTTAGTTTTGCTAAAATGGGTGCCACAAATGCGACACATTTGCTTTTAGGTACGATCCGGTATTCCACATTCTTTAAGAGCACAAATGTGGATGCGAATGTCTGGAGCTCTAGAAAAAAAACATCAGTCTGAGTTATGCTATAAAGATATTATAAAAATATCAAGCAACGATTCGCTAATGACATCAAAACAAATTGAAAAAGATCTGCTTCATCTGATGCCAACAAATGCTTGTTACAGTAATGCAAATAGCACCGGCATTCCACGATTAAGAAGAATTTTGAGAGGTATTGCCTGGCTTTATCCAGATATTGGGTAAGTAGAGTTGACAAGTGTTTTCATTCACCACAAATTCCGTAGTGGCGGAAGCTGTTCCCTATTATATAATATTTACTAATGCTGTCATTCTAGGTATTGTCAAGGTTTGGGAATAATAGCAGCCTCATTGTTGTTATTTATGGAGGAAGAAAATGCTTTTTGGATTATGGTTACTATTGTAGAAGATCTGTTACCTGCATCATATTATAGTTCTACATTATTAGGTATCTTAGTAGACCAAAAAAAGACATTTTTTTTTATCATTTTGGCAGTTAACGTCATCTGACACGATCACATTTTTATGTCTGCGCACAGAAATAATATCACATATGTGAGCATACAATTTAGTAGTCCCACGTTTTGTCACAAACACGACCATAGAGTTTCGCGGAAAAATATTTTGGTCTGACGGAAAGTACAACCTAAATCGAAAAAAAATTTTTAGTGGTAAACAGGAAACCAGGAGTATTTTACTACTATACCAATAATTGGCATACTAAAAATTTCTTCCCTTGCCCTCTTTTAAGCCATTTCCAGGATCAAAGCCCTCTTCTTGCATTTAATAGCAAAAGAATTGTCCGCTAATTTATTTGTGTAGTTTTATAGGTAATATTTTATAGAAAAAAAATTCACACGGAAATATTTTTATTTTTTAACAAAATCAATAATAAAACGTTAGGTTAATTACAAGGTTAGCAGTGCTGCAAACAAGAGAATTCTTTTTTACTGGTGAAAAAGGCAAGTCTCTAGAAATTATTTGGCTATGCGTTTGCATGTGTAGTAAATTTTATCAAAATAATATTTGTTGCAAACAGCAATTTATTTAATTTACATGCACTCTAAAGAAATCAAAATCAATACTACATGTTATACAATAAAATAAAATAAAAGAATATATACATAGAATTTAAAATCAAAAACATCTGATTAAACCAAAAAGTACAATGAACAGATAAAAATTTAAAAATGCCCTGATAAACATACCTAATACAATATTACAATAACTGAAGTTGTATTTGTCTCTAAAGGGAATTTAGACTTATCCAAAACAGGTCAATGTCAGAGTAATGTTGGTTGTAATTCCTTAACATATGATAAATGAGTTATTTCAAAGATGCTCTGACATAGTCTTGTATGCCTCAGACGCGCGTGAAAGAGAATAGATTTTGTCAGTACGGTACAATCTACAGATCCATTTAAAACCTTAAACAAAAAGACAACCATAGCATCCCACCTACGACGTTTTAAGGTTTTCAGGCCACAAAGCAAAAGTCCTCTTTGATAAGATAGGTCTTGTAGTACTCAACAAATTTGATCTACACCCTCAATCATGTTAACATTAAATTCCAAAACTCTTCTAATTAGGCTACTGTACAGGCAAATTATGGCTTTGGTGTTACTGATCTGCTTAATGTGTTGCTTGACAAATCCGAGTAGTCGCAAAGCTCTCAATATGTAGATTGAAGGAGAGGGTACTATCGAAAGTCAAGGTTATGGTCATCTATTGAGTATTGTCTCTCTGTTATAGCATTATTCTTTAAAAACCGAAGCACCTTACATTTCTGGATGTTAAGAGTTAGGCAATTTGTGCTACACCAGTCAAAAACACGTCCAGCTTTTGTTGAAGATGATCACTATCGGATCGATGATACTGTAAAACTTCAAATCGTCGACATATAACAGAACATCAGAGTGATCAAAATAGGACACCACGTCGTCAGGCGCGAGCTGGGGCGATTTTAGGGCCCGGGAAACCATCACTTGCAGGGCCCAGAAGGCATCGCCGAACAATATTGACGAATAGGAAAACTTATTAATAAATTTATTTAAGCACACTAGATATTAAATAAGTGCATATCCACATTACACAACAAAGGTTAAACAAACATAGAATGAAAAAAAAAACAAATAAAGATTATCAGGTGTTGGTGTTTTTAAGTTAAAGACGGGCCAGTTAAACAGTGACTGATTATTATTTCTAATTTTTTTTTTGCATTTAGCCGTGTCGTAAGCTTTAAGGCTTAAGAGGGTCCTTCAAAGCAACCTTACCAGGGCCCACCGGGAAACTCCTGGTATCCCGGTGGGCCAGCACGCGCCTGCACGTCGTTAATAAATAGCAAAAATAAAATAATAGGATCCCTTAGGGACACCAGAAGTTATCTCTACTTCACGAGAAGTCAATCCATCCATAACGACACGCTGCCGACGATCACAAAAATTTAATGATACTCCTGTTATTTTTAAGCTCAGATCTGCTACCATTTTTGAGAGCAAAAATGTGGTCGCGTCAAACGGCCTTAACTGCAGATATGGTTGAACTGCATTTTTAGAATTTGTCAGATACTTTTAGAAATCTAAAATTTGACTGAAATAAGTTGTAAACTGAAGATATACTTTTCTTTTATTTGTATGTTTTACAGGTATACAAGCTGACCAAAAAGTACTGCGCAACTTAATTTCTAATTATTTACCTGACATAGATGAGGTTCTCAAAAATCATGACATTGAACTGTCATTGATTACTATGCAGTGGTTTTTGACATTATATGCCAACGTCGTCCATATGAAAATCTTGCTCAGAATTTGGGACCTGTTCTTTTTCGAGGGTTCTTTGGTTTTGTTTCAAATAACTCTGGCCATGTTAAAACTTAAGGAACCGCATTTAAAAACATTGGAGAACTCTGCTCAGATATTTAATGCACTCTCTGACATCCCTGGAGACATAGATGATGTTGATAAATTATTAGAGGTGAATATGGTGATTAAAAATAAATGCTTAAAATAAATAGACAACTTTCTTTTAGTTCTCCTTTTTCACATAAAAATATGTTTTTTTTTAATTCAACATTTGCTTGACATACCTAAATCTGCGCACGTGCGCAAATAAAATTGCAGTAATTCGGTAAAAAATTGCCTGGTTTGATACTAACTTTAGTTTCAAATATTTAAAAAATGCTTAGCATTTTTTTGGTTACTAATAGAATATTTAAGCAGTCATCAAAAATTATTTAATAAACAAACATTGTAATGTGAACTTGCATCGCAAATAATGTACTGTAAACAATTTATTTTACATATTTTAATACAATAAATCTACTTCTGTAATAGATAAGGGTACTACTATTCTTTGAGCTTTATATGTTAAAGGATCAAAAAAACCGAAAAAATTTTAGGTCTCAACTCATCTTACAAGTTCTTTAAATGAAGTGATGATAGAAACTTATAGAAGAAGACATTTAGCTTATTTAATGGCAGATCAAGGTGCACTTGTTGGAAATCCGGAAGCAGCACCAAATCTTCCAAAACAACATTTGGTTAGGTAAGTACCACACTCACAGACATTAATAGGGCTAATTGAGAGGTAGTAGTTATGTGTTAAACATCCGTGGTAGCACTACCAATGCCGTAAAATGCAATATCTGCGTATTTCTGTATTAGGATAGCCAAAGACCCGACATCCCCGGTACCTACTAATTAGGCTTTAAACAAGCCACCATGGGTGGTTATTCCAGAGATAAAAAAGAACGATTTAGAAGATGAGTGTAAAAATAAGAGTATGTTTATGTTTATTTTCACTCCTAATAAATAATTTTTTACATCAGTCAGGCGGATACCTACTATTTAATCTGTTGCCTTATACTGGTGTGAGATATGTCGTCAAAATGCGAGATTGATTACGTGAATCCGTTGTGCAGTGTTATGTAAAACTAAATGGTTATAAGTTTGAAAACATTATTTACGTTAAAATAAGTCCATACTTGGAGTTATATAGTTTTATAATATATGTAGCGCTTGAATACTTATTTTAGAAATAAAAAAGCGCGCGAGGTAAGTGTTTATTTAATATAAAATTAATTTATGGTATTTTTTATATAATTACTTCTATTGGCCCAATTAATGTGTACCTTTGGTCCTTTTTTCAGGTGCGCAAGTGGTCATGGCGGAGCAGTACTACTAATGTTTATCCCACGACAATGGAAAAGCCATAAAACGACCTTCCACTTTTAATGTAGTGTTAAAAGACGTGATAATAGCCACAGTAATCAGACTTACTTAAAACCTTTCCAAGCGAAGGCTGGTTTTAACTATGGTAAGTACCATAGCGTTAAAAGCAAGCTCCGGTTTTAGCCGTGACGACATCAATTCCTGTTAATTTACGTCACTGTTTAAACCGTCAGTAACCCTGCTCTTAGGCAAGGTTACATAAAGTTAATAGATCACGTTTTTCATCAATTTCATTTTATTTTAATCATTATATTAATATATGATTTTATGAATTGGAACTTAAAATAAAGAAACATTCTTAATAACGATCAATTATTTAAGAGAGGATGTAAATGTAGTGGTGGCCGATTTTTCAACAGCCAACTTGTTAAATGGTATGCATGTCTTTTATTTTATTCTTTTAGTTCTTTTGCCGCCAATTTAAATATCCCTAATTTTAACCAGTATAAAGTATAGGATATAAAACTTAAACTAACTTTTTTATTTAAACCTGTAGTTAAAAACAACTCGCCAAGCGCATTGGGAACCGTGACGTCACTTGACATACCCACCACCATTACCGGGCGGTTTATACCACCCATTCGCTTGGAAAGGCTTTTATTTGTGGTTTGTATATTTGTGTAATAATTGTATTGTTAGTTGTCATCAGTGGCGTATCCAAAAATACGTTCTGGAGGGAAGAGGGGGTTATGATGACATAAACGCATAAAAAACAATCTTTTGATGAAAATCCTTTATATATCCAAATAAAAATATATGCGTAAAAAACATTTTTTTTAATACATGTCTAGTTTTATACGTTTTGTAGCTATGATAACAAGCAACTTATAAATAACAGTAAACAAATTTTGGTTACATATTTTCGTTGCACCTATTGCACTGTCGTTTTTTTTAACTAATCCCTATAAAAACTAACTTTAGAGACCATTCCTCTCTTTATGGTAGGATCGCCAAGTTTTATAAAATTCTTCCAGTTTTTGAACGGATTCTAGTTTGTCAGAAGAAAGTTTCAAATCAAAATTTCTATAATTTTGAATTAGATATTGAAAAAAATATTAAATTTCCTTTTGTTTGACAGATTTTTCGTCATTAACCTGAATAGTTTTGTCCATCCATCCAAAAAAGCTCTGGAAAGGGTTTTAACCCCCAAAACCCTCTGCTGAATACGCCACTGATTGTCATAATGAAAAATACAACAAACAACAGTTGTTTTTTATTTGTATATTGTAAAAATGGGATTATCCTGTAAAATAATATTTTTAGTATTTTATAATAAAATTATCCAGTTTGGTTGTAGTCAGTGTTAAAAGGAAAACGTTATGGAAATAATTAAATGATGCTGCAATTTTGAGGTTAGGTCAAAATTTGGCCTCATAACTCAAAAACTAGGAGTTTTCACAAAAAAGTGATTTCAGATTTGTAATCAGCGCTCTAAAAAACCCATTGTATGCCAAATTTCGTTAAAATCGATTATGGGCCGGATAAGAATTATCTTTTTAAGTTGTAGTCTTATTGACACGGCTCGGATAGGAGAAATATATATTCTATAAACATCAGACATAGAACAGTCGCAAAATTGGGACGCGTTACTGCTGTATTTTAAATCTTTTCTAAACGATGATAATTATTGGTTTGCCTTTTAAAAAACCCGCGTCGGAATGCGATGTCGATAGTATAGGCATCTTTTATGATGTCAACTGCTTTGACAGCGCTGCATAACCTCAAAAACCTATAATAGTTTAACGGGAGTTTATTCCGTTTTTTGGTGTAATATGTTTATTTCAATTAATTTCAAAGAAAAAATTTATTAAATCTATGAATTAAGAATATTATGGATGATGGAAAACGTGAAAATAATAAAATCAAGAGGCTTAAAAGTGAAAATGTGAAATCAGTCGTGTCAGTGTATCTGCACAGAAGGCAGTTTTCCAGTATTAAACCCAGAAGAATATCGAAAAAAACTGCTTTAAAAAGAGCCCTTTTAGAAAACAGAATAAGCAGATCCAATTCCATATTATACAGTTGCTACAGTAGTGATCCTTTAGTTATCGAATACAGTTTTATGTTTCAAAAATTCATGTATTGGTTAAAAGACCAAACGAAATATAAACACCGATGTTATGATATTGAAAAGCTTGTAGGTCCTTTATTTTGCCATCTCTATTTGGACATTCGAAGCAGTGGTCAATCTGATAAAGCTGTTACCTTTTACAAAGCCCATATTGACAAAGTGGATAAATCTAAATGTGACGATCTAGTGAAGGATATTCTTAAAACTCTGGCTTGTGCATCTGATTCTGCGGTGGTAAATGGCACTGATAGTTTAAATTTTGATTCATTAAAAGAAAAATTTCGAGCAAGTAAGGTTGTAGCTAATATAAAAAGTGAATCTCTTAGGTTACTGAAAAAGTTTGTTGCTGAAAGTTCTCTTATAGTATTTCTTCAAACTCTTCAAAATTGGTTTGATATAAGAATCTGTTCTGAAAATAGTAAAATAGACGGATTAAAAGAAGATGTTAAAAAGAGTAAAGTGGTGCATGGTACACAGGTACCAAATACTTCATGTAAAAAACAGGCTTTAAAAGACCAAAAAAATAAAATAAAAAGTTTAGTTAAAAAGTCACAAAAGCTGCCTCCAAGCCTATGTAATATTAGAATAATAAACAACAAAAATCCAGTCACTTGTGGGGTTGTTAGAAGGCAAGCTGGTGTTGTAGCCTTTGCTGAACGTAATATTTTAAGAATAATGCCTATACAAGTGCTAGACTCAATATGTGGCTTAGAGCAAGTGGATCATGTCAGATTTATTAACCATTCTAGGCAAATATACTGTTTGGCACTGGCCAAGAAAAATGATATTATTTGTACAGGTTCCGCTGATCGCTCCATTTGCATATACAGTCTTAATAAATTTAAGCTTCTTAAAAGATTGTTAGGACACTTGGGTGCTGTGTATTGTATTGCAATAAGTAATAATTCCAAATATCTTGCTTCTGGTTCCCAAGATGGTACTGCTCGTCTGTGGAGTCTAACAACTGGTAAAACTTTAAGGATTTTTGCAGGACATACAGATGCAATAACAAGTGTACATTTTCATCCTAACACAATGTATATTGCAACTGGTTCAGCAGACAAAAACTTGCGTGTATGGTGCCTGAAGACTGGAAATACTGTAAGACTGCTTCAGGCAGCTAAAAAGGAGATTTATAATGTTGCTTTTGATCCTAGTGGACTCTATGTAGCATGTGCGAGTGATGACAAAAAAGTGAGAATATGGGATTTAGCCTCTTCCAAGGTAGTAAATGAATTTAGAAATAGAGAATCTTCAGTGATTCATTTACTGTGGAGTAAAAGCGGTAAGAAATTGTGTGGTGGAACTTTATCCGGGGTTGTAAAAATTTGGGAGGTTTTACATCATCATAGGGACAGAGACAGGGATAAAGACAAGGATCATAAACACTCAGATTGTGTGTTACGGCGAAGAGTGAATGGACAGCTGCTTGGTTTAGAATATTCAATGGGAACATGGACTTGCTTATCTGTTCCTAACACTGGATACTCTCCTTTCGATAGTTTATAAAAGTATTTCAATTGTAAGTTGAAAGTGATTAATTTTGTTTTAAATTTGTTTAAAAAAGACCAGAGTTAGTTCATGTTAAATATTGCCTACTTTATTACACATTTGGACATATGTTTATTATGTCACAATAATTAAAATGAGTAAATATACCTGCATTGGTGTAAGAAGTTACTTTTGTTTTGCAAAACAAAATTTTTTTGGTGTTAAGATGTATTTTGGATATATCAGGGTTTAATATATACAGGATGTTTTTTATATTTTGATCTTTAGATTTAGACACCATACCATAAAAGATAACATAGATACTTGAAACAAGTTTTAGTGTTTTAAAAAATATGCCAGGGCTTTTCCAAGAAATTTGGGGTATATATCTTGGTGTTTTATAGAATACCAACCAACCAACCTGTGTATTCTGTCTTTTATAGTATATGTTTATACTTAATTCTGCTGATAGAGATCAAAATATACAAAAGATCCAGTATTTAAGTTTAAGAAAATTGTTTTTGTTTTTTAAAATGGGCTAATAATACTTATTTTTTGGTAAGCAATAACTAAAAAGTACATATTTTGGGTAATTATACAGAAGTGGGGCTCCACTGTTTTTTGGCCATAAAAATAAAATTGACAAATTGGAGAGTTTTTTTTCTCATTTTATTCTACTTTTCATCGGATTTATGATAAAAATTGTTTAATTATCAAAAAATAACCGATTCATAAAGATTTTTGCAATTGAAAATTTAAAATTTTGACTTTTGACCGCAAATTTGAGGGTTATTCGATAATATTTTGCAATATTAACCTATATTTTTTTCTTGTTGCGCATCAAGAGACAAACAAGAAAAAATTTGTTGATAACTCATATATATAATAATCAATAATTTTAAATCCGATGACGAGTAGAACATTAAAAAAAAAACTAACCAGAAGTTAATTTTTATTTCAAAAATGTGAATTTTTCCATTAAATAAATATTTTTGAGAAAAAAAATTAATTAATTTTTTAGATTTTTTTCAAATTACTTTATTATTCTTTAGTCAAAAGTCAAAAAATTATTTTTTTGACTTCTCAAATAAAAAAATCTTCATGAAATCATTGTTTTCAAACAATTTTTTTTTTAAATACGATTAATTTTTTTTTATATTTTCATTTTTCAATTTTTTATGGTTAAAATACAGTCGAGTCCCATTTCTATATAACTACCTATTTTTGTTTGTAATAATACTATGTAAATGATGATCAGACATATGTACATATTTAAAAAGGATTTTCTGCTTTTTACAGTTTTTAGACCTTTTCATTTTTTTTTTAAGCTACTTTAAATGGAAAATATTGCAGTAATTCGTTTTGCACACATGTACACTCAGTAGGAAAATTATGTTGCAATTCCGAGATCAAATTTTATTACATTGCAAATTCTGGTAATATTTTTTGGGACTTTTTGTGCTACTAATTAAAAAAAAAAAGTTTTCCATAATCTTACAGTACTGCTACAGTTTAGTTAAAAGTTGGCTAGAATGATGAAATATTAGATAGAATAACCAACAAATTGTTGCAATTTTTGTTGCATTTTAATTGCAGTTTTTATCTTACTTTTGTGAGATATATAGCGGGTAGTTTTAGTTTTCTAAATGTTTAATATTATAATAATATTAAAAATATTTTATGAGAAAAAATTTAATTATAAAGTTGGCGAGTCTATTGCATAAGTACTTTTCGTTGTATAGTTTTGGAACCATTGGCAATGCATTTTTTATTGCACATGTATTATTTCAGAAACGCCTAGTGTAATAGTACTTTAAGAAAAAAAAACATTTTATGTTATTAAGTTTAGTAAAAACTTAATTAAAGCCAAGTTACAGATGAACAATGAGGTTTGTTCCAACCCAACAAAGCACCGCTTATTGTACGGTCAATCGCAAGCCCAGTCAAATAAACTTAACAACCTATGGGTGATGGTGTATTACACGATCTCTTTACTGTTCCAGCCAAACTTGTGATCATTCGTGAACCATTTCTGAACGGTCATTTCAATCCCGATGAAAAGCAAGAGCCGTTTCAACTTCGTCGTTCTTGTACTGACATAAAACCGTGCAAAGTCGGCACTGGCGCCTTTGATCGACCTATGATCTTTATAACATAACTTACTTTTCGAAAAATACTTTTGTTTTGCAATTGCAAAGTCGTTTGCAGGTTTTTTGTAAAATAGGATATTTTATGAATTATCTGAAATAATTTTGAAAAGTGTTTAAAAAAACTGTAAAAGTAGATTCCTACATTATCCTTTTTAAACGTGAATTATTGCTTGGTACCAATTTATAAAATAAGTTGTTTTATCTAGAATATAAAGATTTGTTATTTAATTTGGTATGGGTAATTTGAAATGTGTGATGCTTTTTTTTCAGTAATATCTTTTTAAGTAATGTATGTAAGAAAGGGTTAAGGGCAAGAATTTAAATATATCAATTTGTAGGTTTTCTGGGTGGTTTTTGGGGTTTAAAAATTATAAAATCATATCTTATTTTTTCTGATTGGTGCATTTATGCAGTTTTCAATAATAAGCTTCTAATAATAATATGCAAAAATCTTATTTTTCGTGTGAATGTACTCAATGCAAGAAACAAAGGGTTTTTTTTAATTTTCAATCCCAAATTCATTTATACTATACAGCACGTTTATATCGGAAAATTTCGATGCCATCGAGTCAAGACGGAAGACACAGACTTAAAAGATCGAATTTGTTTTTATCAGGTATTACTCTTTGTGATAAATAAATTTTATTTAGCATTCTTTAAAGTTAAAAAAATATATATAAAAAGCAGATAAGCTTAGTTTTTGATATTGTTTTACTTGGTTTGCAATTTTATTAACATGTTGAATTTGGCGATTTTGTAAATTTTAATGTATGTGGCAATGAAAAAATGTATTTTGTCAGCCTTGATATACAGGTTATGATAATAGGTTTACACACACATATAAAGGGATAGACTGCCGATTTCATAGGCACCATTTAGCTCCCACGAAGAAAGTGATAGATAGATAAGATGTCATTTAGTGGGCGCAAGTTCTCCCCACCGCCATCTACAACCAACCTATGGGAGAGTCTACGCCTCGCACGGTGATTCTTAATTTCCCCATTGAACGACGTCTTTCTTCATGAGAGCCAAGTCGAGCTTATGAAATAAGCAGTCTATTTATTTATATGTCTATGAATTCACAGAACATTGATAAATATCACTTATTACTCCAATCTACTCGGGGTTTGATTTACTAAACCCCATTTTCCATCCGATTCAATAATCCAAAACGCTCAAAATAAATGGTTGGCTTAATTTTTTTTTCCAATCGATAAAACATAATTTTAAGTAGATATTGATGCTTTGCAACGAAAATTCACGATATAAAGATACTCATATGTATTTTAACATGAACTAACCACTTTTTACCGATGTTTGGTGTATATAAATATCAATTTGTATATTAGTTAAGCAATAAAAATGATTATGTTGACAATAATAGTACAAAGGTTTTAAACAATGTCTTTCCCCAATGTTGATTTGTTAGATTAAAGCATTCGTTGGTTAAATAAAATTTTTTTTTTAAGAAAACCTCAGTGACCTCATGATTAACTCTTTTAAAATTTTAAATGTTAAAGATTTTTGGTAAAAATTACCCAGTGTAAGATTATTTACAGGATTTTTATTTATATTTTAACATCTAATTGCTGTATTCATCAGAACACAGGTCTACCTTAGCGATCACCGGATTTCTGCTGAACACTGAATATCAAGGATGATCGCTTTAGCCACCGAGCGATTGGGGGAAAAAAATAAGAAAATAAAAAAAAATCTAAAACCAATTTATAACTTTTAATAATAACAATTAAACCCTTACTAGAGAACAAAAAGATATGCATTTTTGCTCCAATCACTACAGTGGCTTATGTTCTGAAAAAAGATCAATAAAAGATAAAATAATTAAATGTTTAAAGTGCGTCTTTTTTTTTTTGGACCTATTTTACTTCTTAATGTTCTTTTTTTTTTTGTAATTCTGGAAATGGTATGGGTATCATTCTTATTAAATTTTTTAAAAAAAATCAATATTAATTCAAACCAGTTTTTTGCATAGATTAAAAAGGTGATCACTATTTTAAATTTTGACAGTATCAATTTTGTATAGTACCAATCATATTAAACTATTAAATAAATAAAATTTATTTTTTTTTTTGTCTATGGGTTTTAATATACTGGCGGGGGAAAGACACAAAATTTATATTGTTTTAAGAGTCCGGGGTTTTTTTTTGCTTATTGTGTTTTTTTTTAAAGTCTTTTGCGTTAATTTTTTGCAAAAAACATCAAAATTTAAATTTATTGGGTTAGAATCCTATGCAATTGCGTATCCGATTTAAGTCCTATTTGAAATTTTTTTTACTGTGACAATTTTTTTTTTTTTAAAAACAAATTTTATTTGATTTTTTAATTTTAAAAACCTTTTTTTTTTATTAGTTTTGTTTTGGGAAAAATTTTTACTGATATTATAAATTTTTTTTTATTTCCCATACTAATCGGGCTTAAATCAGAAGCTGAATTATTTGACTTGAACAAATGTAAAAGTAAAAAATTTTAATTCTTGTAATAAAATTTTTTAGATAAAAAAAGATGTATTATCAGCATGTATTAATTTAGACCAGTGTAAATATATTTTGGTAGTTTTTATCAAGTGATTTGCCAATAAAGAGTTATGTTAAGGCAGGTTAAAGAATCCGGAAAATTTTTTTACAATTTGATCAATTTTTTTAAACATCCCTTTGAATGGGCCTAAAATTTTTTATATTTTTTCGTGGTTCATCTATGAATATTGTATTTTTGATCTTTAAAAAGGCATCCCTAAGTATAGTATATTTTAAAAGACTTCCTCAAAAAAAATCCTTCTTTTTTCAGTTTAAAAGCAGTATATGTATATCTACTTTTTAAATACCCCAATAAACGAATTTGGTTAGACACTGAAATTTATAAAGTAATTAAAGAATATCAAAACTGTTTTTTCTTATAAATTTTTAAACCTTTCTGATCCTTTCATGTTCAAACTTTATTTTTTCAAAGTAAGTAATATATAGACTTTCCGGTAACATATATACCACAAAAATAATAAAATATTACATTATAACTTTTTTTAAAAGCAAATCTTTAGCTCACAGTTTAAAAAAGGGCCCTAATTTATCTTTCTTTTGAATAGAAAACGACCACGGTGTAAACAAAAAAAAAAATTAAGAACGTGTAATAGGTACTTTTTTTTAAATTTAAAAAAACCCCCGACCACAGAAAAAACGAGGTTGTTTAATGTTTTCTTACATGAAGATCGGAACAACGCATTGTCAGACCGCCCTCAACAGTACAAATGTTTTTTAAGTCCCTTTGTAAAGATCATTTATTTTTTATTTTTTTCCCTAGGTTTTTAAATAAATTTTTTTATTTATCCCAGTAGCTATATCTAGTCGCATTAATACATTTTTTAAAGTTCTTTACATAGGGCCATGTAGTTCCAATTCTGTAATTCTGAACCATTGATAATTTAAATTGACTGGGAATTTTCCAGTGTGATAATTTAAGGTATTTTTTTAAAATGGTAATGCAACTAAATAACCTTGGTGTATTTGGATTTTAAAACGTTTATTTTTATTCGAAGTAGACGTTATGTTTTCGAGAATTCAGAAGAATTATTTGGTTTGGCGCACGATCCCTGGCCATTTTTAGTGCGCAGGTTTAAACATCACATATTGGTTTGTTGTCTGCGCACTAGAGTAAACTTGCTACTTTTTGGGTTAGGGGGCATCCATTAATTACGTGAGGCGATTTTGGCAATTTTTCGATTCCCCCTTCCCCTCTAGTGAAATGTCGTGAGATTTGGCTCAACTCCCCACCCCTAATTTCCCGTGAGATTTTTCAAAATGAGTATTTTTAGTGTACATACGTTAATTCGTGCTTGATTGCGTTGGATTTATTTAAAAAAACAATTTGCTTAATTATTTTTATTTAAGACTAGTATTTAAAACCACTAAGAATGTAGTCTAGAATCATAGTGCAAAATATCATTATGTAAAATTAGCTTATCGTATTAGCTATGTTTTAGTGGCGAAACATGTTTTACTTATATTAACAAAGTTTTCTTGCAGTTTTTCGCTGTATCTTGCGGGAAAAGAATTACATGATATATGCCGAGACCCTCCTCTTCCTCACATGAGAATAGGTGAGTTTCGGCTCGAACCCGCTCCCCTAAATGTCTCACGTAATTAATGGACGCGCCCTTATGTAGAAAACCAGTAAGCATATTGGTGGGGTGGTCTATTTCAAAATGTTATTAGTTTGTTTAGCACAGAGAGGCCTATGTAATAATGGTTTTAATTCCTTCATTTATTAAATGTTTGAAATATTAAAGGTGTGTAGAGTATTCTAGTGTAAAAGTGCCTTCGAATAATTAATACATATTTTTTTAGTTGCTGTAGTAACCCCGTGCCTTTTTAAATAATCAGTAAAATCGTAAATACACCAAGGCTATAGTATGAGTTAGAATGCTGCCGAATAATTTGCAAAATAATGACTTACATTTCTTCCTACTAAACCTTTTTGTATTTATTACAATTCCGTTTTTGTACAAATAAACCATATTTTATTAATTAATTTGTTTTATTTTTTCTTTAAGAATCGTTAACGACCTGATATGTGACGGTTTCTGCAACGTAAATCAGACATTAGAGGAGTTAGCAGTAGACCTAATGAATAGGTCTCTATAGTATTATCTCGACGTTTTTGTAATTACCTGTAATAACTTGTTTATTTTAGTCAAACGCTGTAACTAACCAGTAAAAACGAGTACAGACGGTTTTTGATGTGACAGGTTTGTTCCAGCACGTCGAAAAACCGTCACCGAACGATCACGCTCATGCGCAGTGATTAAAGTACGTTCCAACAGAGACGTGATGGTTATCGGACGATCCTGTTTGTGTACCAACAAAACTTGGGATCGTTTAGTTACGATTTTAGAACGGTAATTCTGATACATGGCCTAAATTGAAAACTGTTTGGGTTGACTTGCGCATTGAACATCTTGGCACTGGATTTTTGATTTTTAACGGCTGTTTCATGTTTATTGTGTCATATTTCATCTTCATATGTTTACTGTTAAGGTAGGATTATGCAGAAAAGTTAAGTTAATTTAAGTTAACAAAAATTAAGTTATTATAAATTAAGACATTTGTGTGAAAACATGCCAATCAGTTTAAAAATAACAATAAAATTTAGCATACGTAGGGCAAATCACTGTTAATAGGGTTTTCGTGATTTCTATTTTATTGGTGCACTCTCTGGCAGCTGTCAGGTAATTTGTTAACTTCTTAAATAAATATTTGTCCAAAAAATATATAATTTTGTTACATATTTTTATAACGCATGGGAAAGACGAGTTTCTATAAGCCTATTTTATGGTGTTATTGTGTGGGAGTTTAATTATTTTAAAAAGGAAACGTTTATTTCATTTTATGAAAAGGTTAAAAAATTAAAATAAGTTAAGAAAGTTAAAAGTTGTTTATATTTTTAATTTAACTTAATTTTTAATTTATGTGTATAATTAAAACCATTTGATCACATAATGTTTATCTTTTCTTGTGTGACTTTAACTTATTTTAACTTAATTTAATTTTTCTGCATAATCCTAACTTTATTTAGCAATAGCGTGCAACGTGCTTAGCATTTTCTATTTCCTCGCTTGTTTAATTATTCAAAACATTAATTTTTACACCTCCTAAGCACATCATTAAATTTAATTATCTTTAAAGATGAGTGACGATATTATGAGTGATATTTGCTAACTTTGATCACAAACAAAAATAATAAGTAGAAAGGTAGGGTTATATTTTTAAAACAAAAAATTCAAAAACTTTTGATTTGACAATCCCAAAAACGATCCGCAAAGCGATCCAACGTTTGTACTTTTCGTACCGTCACGAAACTATTTTAAGGCCGCGCATGCGTCTAAGCGCACCAAAAAATAGTTCAAAAACGATTTCGAAACGATACCGGATTTCTTGTTGGAACAAACCTTTTACAAATGGCATGGATGGTTTCGGAATTGTCCTGTTGCTTTTTTAGATATACAGATTTATTTTAGAGTCGAAAACGTTTTAACTACGCTAGGATCTCTCATAGAGATATAATAAAATAAACTTGGTTTAAAACGTTTGTGTAATGTAAAGCAGTTAAACACTAATTTTACTATTATAACTAGCATTTTAATGCCATTTAGCATTTCGTTTTAAAAAATAAATACCTTAAACTTAAGTATAATAATAGGTCCGTTTATTATTCAGAAATAGTTTATACTTTTTGTGCACACCTAGTCCTAAAATACACCTTCAATAAGAGCGCTTACGTTAAAAAAAAGTTTAAAATAGTGTACACTATTCCTTAAGAAAAAACAGATTTAACAAAATATTTTTTATGGATTTTTATTTAAGGAAAATGTAAACATGTTGGCCGTAGTCAGACGATTATGTAAAAATAATTATTGGTTTAATTTCTAGAAGGCAGATTAAAAAAAATAAGTCAGTGATACAGCTTCTACTTTTTAACGAAGATAGCGAAGATGAAATAAAAAGTAAGAATATTAAGCAAACTGAAATTATGGTAGATCTTAGAGAAGCAATTCTCCAGGTAAGGAAATCATTTTTAGACAGTATGACTTAATGAAGTTTACGATTTAATTATTTGTGTTAATAATTTGATTTATTGTTTTTTAATATACAGGGTGATTGGTAAGTAGAGGCGAAAAATGAAGACCCGAATTTATTTTTTAATTCTGAATCGAAAACCAAGAATACTTTTTTTGCAAATTTTCCTTCGTTTCCAAGATATTTCACTATAAAGTTTTGCCAATGGAAAAATTTTAAATCACATTGTGGGTGTCGCTAATCTTAGTTGGCGCTTTCAAACTATTATGTCATATGAAAAAGTTTGACCTTTGTCAAAAGTTAGACACCTGTCAATCTGTTATTGAAAAAATCACAAGAAAATGGAGTTCGCTAACAAAGAATACGCTGATGGGTCAGGTGAATAAAAGAAAGCAAATACTTTTACTATAGTAGCATCCTTGTTTGATCTTTTACTATTACATAAGTCTATTTCAAAAAACTCATATAAGTATTTGCTTTCTTTTATTCACTATATATATATATATATATATATATATATATATATATATATATATATATATATATATATATATATATATATATATATATATATATATATATATATATATATATATATATATATATATATATATATATATATATATATATATATATATATATTTTTTATATTATATTATATATTATATATAAAAAAAAATAATATATATATTATAATAAATATAATATATATAATATATTAATAATTAATATAATATAATATAATATATATTTTATATATAAATATATATATTTTAATAATATATATATTAAAATATATATATATATATTATATATATTATTAGTATATTAAATATTAATATTATATAGTAGATATATATAATAAGTTATATTAAAAAAGTATGTTAAAAATTAATAATATATAGTATAACTATAAATTTTATATAATATATATATATATATATATATATAATATGAATATATATATATATATATATATATATATATATATATATAATATATATATTACAATAATATACATATAATATAATATATATATATATATATATTATATATATATATATATATATATATATATATATATATATGGTGTGTGTGTGTGTGTGTGATTTTTCCAATAACAGATTGACAAGTGTCTAACTTTTAATAAAGGTCAAACTTTATTTCATATGACGTAATAGTTTAAAAGCGCCAACTAAGGTTAGCGACACGAACAATTTGATTTAAAATTTTTTCTTTGGCAAAACTTTATCGTGAAATATCTTGGAAAAGAGGATAAATTTGCAAAAAAAAAGTGGTTTTCGATTTAGAATTAAAAATTTAATTCGGGTCTTTATTTTTCGCCTCTACTTACCAATCACCCTGTATAATAGTTAACACTACCCTACAATAAAAAAAGGTTTCTTAGCATGTCGTTTAATAATTTAACATCACAATGCTTCAAAGGGAGTGAGAGGGGCGAAGATCAATTATGTTTCTTCTTTTTTGCAATCAAATGGGGCTAACTTTATAAATTATTTGGGCCCGCACGGATAGTATTCACAAAAAGGGGTTAAGGGGAATATTTTTAATATATTAAGTTGTAAGTGTTTTTAAATGTTTTTGAGTCCAAGAAATTTAAAAATTGTAATATTATTCCAGTAAGTAATTATGAAAAATGTTGGGTAACCACGAGAGTGACAGGCGTCACATGTCTAGAAGATGGAGCGATATACTTTAATTTTATTATTAACTGACTAAAAGTTAATGATTTTAAAAATATATAGAGATGATACAAATCACATTTCAATCCCGGTAAAAACCATTTTTTTTTGCTTCAGGTAGTTAGACATTTTTTACAATTAGATCCAAAATTAAGCTCAGAGATCTCACTGATAGCCGATTATTCTATGGAAAGTCATGCTCAAGATCATGCTAACTATATAAACGTCTCAAAAAACAGAAAACGGAGAGCAAAAGCGTTGCTAGATTTTGAAAGGCACGACGATGATGAGTTGGGATTTAGAAAAAACGATATAATCACTGTAGTTAGTCAAAAGGATGAACATTGCTGGATTGGAGAGTTAAATGGTCTTAGAGGTAGTAATTTTCATTAGAAAAAAATATTTCATGCTTTTTTTTATTTAAATACATATAAACATTTTAAGCATCTATATTATAAAGGAAAGTTATAAAATGGTAAATATCCTTTCTAGGTTGGTTTCCTGCAAAATTTGTGCAGTTACTGGATGAAAGAAGCAAACAGTATAGTAGCGCAGGCGACGATAGTATCTCGGAAACCATAACAGATCTTGTACGAGGAGTATTATGTCCTGTGATAAAACAAGTATTAGAACACGGAATGAAACGTCCAACATTTTTAGGTAAGTCTCTTATGGTCTGGATGCATCGTTTTATAGTCCAGATTCAAACGCCCAGAGCTCTTTACATTATCTGCTTCCCTATCCATTGTAACTTCATTTGAATAAGACACTTTTTAGGTGGCCCATGTCATCCGTGGTTATTTATTGAGGAAGCTGCCACAAAAGAGGTTGAAAAAGATTTCAGTTCAGTTTATAGTCGATTAGTACTTTGCAAAACTTACAGATTAGACGAAGACGGAAAAGTTTTAACGCCTGAAGAAGTAAGTGTCATACTGAGATGAAACTAAGTTAGTTTTCAGTCTTTACCAATGTAGTTGTTCTTTATAGTGGGTCTGTTTTTCTAAAGCTACATACTAAGGCCACCATTGTATTGGGATGTCAATGGCATCCCAGTGCGATAGCGTCCTTATGTTGTGTGGCGTTGTATGTTCTACCGCTGATCAATTATTTTGTTAAATTTTGACCTGCATAATAAGATTGAAGTGTTTTCAGTTGCTCTACCGCTGCGTCCAAGCAGTGAATTTGTCACACGATAACGCACATGCTCAAATGGATGTTAAATTGCGATCTCTGATCTGCATTGGTTTGAATGAACAAGTACTGCATCTTTGGCTGGAAGTTCTTTGCTCATCAAGCGAGGTTGTGCAAAAATGGTAATGGTTATATCTAGAGAAAATAAACCATGTTTTTTTCAATGAAATAGGTAAAAATCAACAATATTTTTTGGTTATTTTAGGTACCATCCATGGTCATTTGTATACAGTCCCGGATGGGTACAAATCAAATGCGAATTACGAATATTATCTCAATTGTCCTTTAATTTAAACCCAGACTGGGAACTGCCCGTGAAACGAGAAGCCAATAACCAGCCTTTAAAAGATGGCGTCCGGGATATGCTTGTTAAACACCATCTATTTAGTTGGGATATCTAACAGTTAGTCCATCCTTTAATGGTACACTTGACCTAAGATATATTTTTTCTTTTTTTCTTTGAACTGCTTACTGCTGTTTTATAAGACCAGATAGAGAATCATTATTGAAAACGATAGATTTCGGTTAAGTTAACTCCAGGTTGCCTTATGTCGATTTTAAGTCGCCCAGAAGTTCTGTGAATGGTGATCTTGGTTTTAGTTTGTGGATCTACCTTGAGATGTCACATGATAAGCAAATCGAATGCTCAGAATATAAGGAACTAGGTAGATTTTCCACTGCTGAGAATTAAGACGACGCCAACCATTAATGAAATAGAAAATTATTTAATTCAAAAAGGGCTTTCACTATACTTATAGGTGGGACTTTAACCAGTACCATTGTACAAGGTGTCATATAACTAATAGGTCATAGAATAATTGAAGATACTAGATTTCAAAAAAGACCAATTAATCCAAGGTTTTTTCGAAATATTACTTGTCAAAGAGATAGGTGTCAAATTTTAAGAAATACCCGGTATATCCTTCTTTTTGGGTAAGGTGGTATGGAAATTGTACACCATAAAATGATAATATTTATTATTATTAGTTCATACCTTTAACATGGTTAGTCGAATAAATATTTAATTGCGAGATTGTTACACGCCAAATCTGTATACAAAATATCTTACAGGGAAAAGTCATTTAGAAGTTATAAACCAAATATATTTCCTAAATTTTAAACGCAAATCATGCTGTACATAAATGGTCAAATAAACATTAAGTTTTTGTGAGGAAAAGCCGTATCTGCATGCAAAAATTTTATCTTTGCCGGTAAAACCTTTAGAAAGTTATAGGCCAAAAAATTAATTTTTATTTTTTTTACCTCGTATATAAACTGTTTCATAAACATTACTTTCCAGATCGGTACAAGCCTTTTGTTCTTTCTCTTGGAAGAAAAGTAAAACAAATATAATAAAAGTTTGTTATCCAATAGAGTAAAATTACAATATGTATATAAAGAGTACGGGCTAAAAAAGGGAATGTCAAATAATGACAATTTTCAGTAAAACAAGTTTTAAAACGTATAATTTAACTTGCTGATTATGATTACTAAAACATTTAAGTTCAAACCATTGGATACTTATTTCAGAATTAGACTTAAAAATTTTATTTAAAAATGCTAACATACTTTTTCTGAAAACTAATAACAAAGAAACAAATAGAAAGTGTAACATTGAATAAGGGGGAATGTCAGGCAGTTTTTAATTATAATTTAGGCGCACTACATCAATTTATCATTTTTAATAAAAAAATAACGATATTCTTAGTTATTTTTTATTTAGATAAAACTTACAAAAATTATTAACCCTATTTCTGTTTTTTTTAAGTTTCTTGTTCCAAGCGGTAATTTTAAAATGCTCTTTTCTTTTTTTTCTATGTGGTAGTCTGGTTTAATATCCTTTACCATTAGGATTTAAACAGAATTTCATCAAACACTTAAGTCAGTGAATTTTTCCAATGATATAGGCCGCAATCCTGAAAGGCAAAAAATCCAAATAAATATAATGTTTTTAAAGATTTAGGGAAATATTACCTATAAATAAGCTTTCAGACAATATAAATTTATTGGTTGGCAAATGCTTCGGTTTTTTCCTTGGATCAATTAGAACAGAGCTTTCCCAACACCATCCCAAATTAAGCGATAGTAGCATGAAGCGCGCGGACATTTCCCCATTTCACCCTGTATGCTTCAAATAAAATAGTTTGCATATTTTCATGTCTAGGATCTTAAGTTTCTCTATGGTTGAAAAGTTATGTGAAACTCTGTATACTAAAAATTAATATAAATGCATTTTAATAAAAAGTATTTCAGATAAATATATTATCAATAACTAACGACAGACTAAATTGTAATTTACTTGGATCAACTTGTCTCTTAATCCAAAAGTATTTTTTTAATAGAATTAATTTAAATATGTAGAAAAAAATATTGAAAACTTTTTTTCGTGATCTACTGGATAATGGTCCATGGTCTCCCGTTTACGTTAAATTGGCACATTCCTTTTTTACTTCAAGTGTATCTAAGCCTGCGCCTTCAATGTCCCTTATACTTACGAAAATACATATAACATAGATAAGTTATTTTTCTAATAACATAACCCTATTAACAAGTTACGAATTTTTTGTTTTTAATGTGTTGTTTTGTACAAAATATTTGCATAAGTAATTTATTTGTATATTTTTGTGTCTCAAATAAAGATGTTTTCTAGGAAGCGGCTCATATGGACTTTAAAATCGAAATATGCGTGTATATTGCTTTATTCCCATTATGTCGCTCCGTAGAAAACAGCTACAAATGCATTGTTATAAATAAAATATGTTCCTTGGACTCCCATTGTTTAAATTCATTTAAAACACGACATTTTAACTGGTAATTATCTCCAATCGTCTTCGAGTGCAAAGTTTTATTTTATTGAAATGATTTGGCAAAAGTTGGAGTACTGTGTCGCAGTAATGGTTGTCG
The DNA here is from genome assembly GCA_019359885.1 of Listronotus oregonensis. Lineage (NCBI taxonomy): Eukaryota > Metazoa > Arthropoda > Insecta > Coleoptera > Curculionidae > Listronotus > Listronotus oregonensis. Next base: position 7,797 of record JAHBCN010010446.1, on the reverse strand, counting down.
GTACACAGAGGTAAAACTCCAAAGACCTGTAACCAATTTAGCATTTACCTAGAAACGACTGAAGATACTAGTTGAATTACCTTCTATTTTAGTTAAATTACAACAATGGAAGACATAAACATGTTTTATTTTTTAACATTTCAGCAAAAAATGTATTGTTATGTAACAATAATTGTTTAAGTTAATAAAATTCTATCACACAGTTGGGATTGTAATGTTCCTTTTTATATTATTTTTTTTAATAATCAGTAAGGTGAATGGTATCGTACCTGAAAAATACAAAAAATTTAAGAATAATTTTTTTTATAAACCTGCGATCCTTAATTTGATTGGATTGATTTGTCAATATTTTTATTATTTTTAAGGTAATTCAAACCTTAGGCAGCCTAGAGGCAGCCTTGCCGTTCGGCCGTGCACGCGGAGTAAGAGAGAAAGGTTTTACATCTATTCTTTATCTCTCAGCGGCAAGGTTACCTTTAGTAGGTAAATACCAAGGGAGATAAACTTAAATGGATAAATGCTAGATTTAAACAGTCATATTTTTAGGCTGAATTTAGTGCTCGAACGACGGTCAGGGCCGACATCGGTCGAACGTAGCTATATCAATGAAAATGCATGATGAGCTACAGTACATAACTGATAGATTGCTACGGCGCTTTGCACTGTAGTTGATCACACATTTTCATTGAAAATTTTCACTGATATAGCTATGTTCGACTGATGTCAGCGTTGTCCGTCGGTCAAGCACTAAATCCATCCTATAATTGTAAAACATATTCGCGAAATATGTCTAAAATCACTTTCTGTTTGATCTTTGATCAGCAAGCACGGGCGTTGAAAGCTAGAGTTTTTTCATAAAACGGCCGCGAAAGAAGTAAAACAAAGAGTTTAAACCTCGGGCATCAAGGAGAAACTCACCCCGCCATAACTGCCCCGACATTGATTGGAGTGATTCCTATATAACGACTATACTACAGGATTGCTCAGTTCCATTTAACGTACGTTGGAAAATTTAGCGGTAGCGGGGAGCGGCTGTGCCGTCACCACCGGTGCTGAATAGTTTTGTTTACATTCATTTGGCCATTTAATCGTGTGTGATTTAAAAGGTTTTCTGGTTTCTGTTGTGATTTTGTTGAACAATTGGCGTTTATTTAAGTACTTTTAGTGTTGTTTGGACTAGAGAAGGCAAATAAACATTCGTTTCGTTTTGTTAATTGTGTGTAACAATTCAATTTAGGACAAAAAAGGTAAATGGCCACGATTCTTTCAGCAAATAGGTTTCTTGTTTAATATAAGGTATGTTTGTTATTTATAAATATTTTACACTATCTCTACCTACGTAATCCTAAAATACACCTTCCAAAACCCAACGAAGTAGGGTTAGAAAAAGTTTTTTTTTTAATAAAATAAAATATGTTTCCAGGTTTATATCGTCTGTAAGGGCAGGTGATTTATTCTCGTTTAATGTTTTACTTTTAAAATAACCATAAACAATAATTAAATGTGACTTTTATTTACTCTAATTAAAAATATTTGTTATATTTTTCTTATGCCTATTGTAATTTATTGTTTCTAAATTAGTTTGTGTGTAAATCTTTTATGTCTATATAGGTACTCGTTTTTTAAGTATCTCAAATTGATTTCACAGAAAGCTTTAGGGTAGTTAGAATAATAAAACTGTATGTATAATGTAATTTTTCCGCTTTAAGTTTCATTTATTTATATAAAATTATATTATCCTTCTCTTAAAGGTAAAGACAATATTTTTAACTCTATAGGATTAAAATTTTGCTCACAATTTATTTTGCGTTAAGAAACTTTTTCTAAATTAGCAGAAAATGCTATATAATGCATAGACACGCTGGTAGAAACCAGTTATATCTGGATTTTGGGATTCCATTTTGCAGCATCTAAATGTGCATTGTAATAGCTTTTTTTTCGCTTCGATATGGTCTTGAGCCAGACAACATCTAAGTCCGGAGGATAGGCCCATATATTATCTGGATTTATCCATAGTGTAAGCAATGTAGAAGGATCGCTCTACCTCTTGTTAAGCTTTAACAGGGTAAGGCCAAGCTGGCGAATTGACTTAGCCATCAAAGCCAATACAGGGGTTAATTAACCCCAAAAACGAATATAGCAATTTTTGAAAATTTTAATTGTACTGAAAAAGTATATCTTTCTATTTTCAGTATTTTTACTAAATTCTTTATACAGATCTAAGGCAGATGAATCTATCTAGGATTTTGACATCAATATTTTGAAGTTTCCAATCGTCAGCCTAATTCGCAAATCACATAAGTCCAATTTTTGGGGTTTTGGCGCTATCTATTAGAGAATACAACCTACCTACCTTAGCTTAAAAGTTCGTGATAAGTAGTAAAAAAATCTGTAACTGAGTTATTTTAAATATAAAATGTCACATAAGTCCGATAAGCGTTGTAAGCACTACGCAAATCACGTAAGTCCGTTTTCGCGCTTTTTTTTTAAGATTTTTTTAAAAAATTAAAAGTAAATGCAGCTTGTTTTTGGGGATCACTACTTAAAGTAAGTGTTTTAAACTACAGTACCTATTCCCTTTTTAAATAGCTTTTAAATAAAAAAGGGGGTTTTTTTCTACTTTAAAGTCGTAAAAAAAAAAAGCTATATTGTTTTTTTCCCCTGCAACTTTACCCTAATGTAATTAAATGGGGGTTTTGGAATTAGTTTTACGTAATATTAGCAAAACATCAAAGAGTAAGTAAGTTTTGATATTTTACCTTTAGATTTGTGCTTTAAACTTTAAATGGCGTTAAAAATAGGGGAACGTTTTAAAAAAACCCCGAAAAAAAAAATGTGAAAAAAGTAATATTTTTTTAAAAATTTCCTCATTCTATTAAAAAATTTTTTTAAATTTTCGATAACCAAATTTATTTTGCCCCCAAAAAAAATCCTTTTTTTTAAAATACACTTATGGCCGGTTGCACCAACACTTTTTGCGACACTTAAGTTGTTCTTAAGCATTAACTGCCCCTTAAGTTTCAAATGTTTCTTGCACCAGCTGAAATTGGTCCTTAATGGTCCCTTAACTTTAAGTGTAATTTTCGTACTTAATGACCCTTAAGTAATTTGAAGTTGACATTTAAAATATTTTGTTTATTGTTTATTTTTCGTTTGTTTGTAGTTTCAAAAAATTAATTTATAAAAATTATAAAAAACGAATTAAACAATGGTTTTTGGGGTTGTGATATTAAAAGGATGTAAATTAGTTTCCCCAAAAAAAATGTAAAACAGTAATTTTTTTTTACTTATGGCAATTTTGAGATTTATTTACCTTTTTTATTTTTTTGGGCATTTTCTGTTATTTTTAAAAGAACTGTTTTGAAGATGGATAATCTTACATTTTTCAAAAGGTTTAAATTAACAAACCAACAGTGCTCAGCTTACTTGAGCAAATCAAGATGAGCTTTAGTTTAAACATGACATGTTTGTATTAGTTTTTAAAATTTTAAATATTTATTGTAAATTAAATATTTAATTTGTTCCTATAAAATAAAAAAATTTTTTTTTTTTTAAAGATGTATTTGTGTTTATATTTCATATTGACAAAATTATTCCCTTTCCATGGCCAAAAAAGGGGGCCCCTTTTATCTTTTTTTCCTATATTGTTATAAATTTTACAAAAAAAAATCATAAACTAAAAATGTTTTGTATTATATTGTCCAAAAAATGAAAAAAAATAATTTTAATTTTTAAAAGATTAAGTCGGATTACTGCATCATTAATGACACAAAGCTGAAAAGGAAAGATCTAATATCAGTTGTTCTGGTTATTCCGGGAAAGGCCAAAAAAAAAAGAAGAAGATGCAACGTTGCCATCTTTCTAAGTACTCTTGAAGTTGAAAAAATTAATGGTGAAAGTAAAAAATTTGTTATTTTAATTTTGGGGTTTTTAATAAAGGTCTACTTAAGATACTTTTGGTGCAACCGGCCATTAAAACTCTTTGGCAAACTTAGTTTTTCCTAATTGCACGAAATTGGAAACCCGTTATGAACTTGTCTCATAGGGACACTTATAAGTACTTAAAAAGTAATTCATACAACTTTTTTATTAAAAGAAAGTTGTTTATCACCCCTTCCTGTCCTCATTCTTAAGAATTTATTGTGCAATTGAAGGATAAACATTAGATGAGTTCATATATTTCGAGGGTTTAGTATCAATGTTAAGTGCAAAATTTGAAATGTTTAGGAAAGTCATAAACGATGTGGTCTTTTTAAGCTCTCATATGCAAAAACAAAATATTGTCTGTCTGCTGTCTTTTGATGTGCAGCTGATAAAAATACCATATTTTCATACTGGGAGAATCTTAGGTGATGAATTTAAAGGTTAAGGTAACTTGATTTTGTACATTTTGTAGTTAACAACTTTTAACACTAAGGCCTTGATTTATCTTCTTTTTGTGTGATATGTTCAACTAAGTTTTGAATAAAAATAAACGATGATAATTTGAAAAAAAACCAACTGTTATAATAAAAATGTTTTTAGAATAGAACTATACCAAAGACAAATTTTTTTCATATTTCTATATGGTATATTATCTGTACCATTTGTATACTTTGGTGTAATGTATCCATAAGTTGCTTTTTAAAGTGTGATTTTGGTCTTCACTAAACAAAAACGTTAAAAATACTTTTAGATCTTCATAGCCTAATGCTTTTGGCAAGGTGACAGTAGCTGGTTCAGCAAAATGGTATTGAAAATTTGGTAATGATGGTTCCTCAGTAATATTAAATTTATACAGGGTATCCCCGTTCTGCTACTCTAGGAGCAAACTGGGCTGGGGGGAAACCATTAAAGATGTTCCAATGACTAACATAAGTCACATGTTTCAAAGCAATCATCTGCAAGAAACAATCATTGTGATTTAACTATTTATGGTGTCTTAAACCATTATTAATAGTTAACTTAAAGCTTACCAGATTTTTTTAGGATTTCTGGATTTAAATTTTTCCAACCAAACAATGTAAGGTCGCACTAATGCATTACATTGTTTGCATTTTGAAGATCTGCTATACTGATACTTGGAAGGTCTTCATCTCTGGCTGCTGGATCTCTATTTAAATGAAATAAACATGATAATGTAAACCTTGTAAAACTTCACAGTCCTAAATTTTTGAAAGGACAATAAATTGATTTATATTTCAACTAGATTTTTATATTAAAATGAGTAAAATAAAAACAACTTTAATAAACCTTAAGAAAATAAACACTTAACTTACCCTCTACCCTTAAAGCTTCACAGATAGATGGTCTTATTTTTGTAACATTTGGACAAACATTTCACCCTATTCAAAGAACCATGTAGCTCAATTACATTTTGAGACCCTCCGTTGGTGTGCCATCCACATTTTGTGTAACAATTTGAAATTGAAGTCCCTTGGCCTTGCAGTCTTGTTCAACTTGGCTAATGATATAAGGGCCTATAAAATAAAGTGGGTATTTATCAATATATTTAAAATAATAATAAACTACAATAGCATTTAACATTACTTACTTTATTCGGCTCTGCACCAAAAGCAACAGTTCTTCTATAATGATAAAATTCCCATACTAAACTAGGATCTCTTTGAAAACCACGAAGGCTGGCTAAATCGGCCGATCTATGCGTCCTCCAAATCCCTCCAGCGCCTCTAAAAACTGGAATTCCGGATTCAGCGGAAACTCCTGCTCCGGTTAAAGCCACAATATTTTTAGAATTATCAAGAATTTTTTTAAAGCCAGCAAAATCGTTTACTCTCCTGAACGGCATATTTGTGAATAAGGGATTAGGTTTTTAGGTATAACGGATAACGGAACTGTTTTTTATGTAATATTACGAATATTACTTTTATTTTAAACCTCCACAAAATACGAAAGGAAAACCTCTGTGTTTGCAAACAATTCTTTAACAAATTTTTTCGAGGTAACCACAACATACCGGTATCACAGCATAACTAACAAAGAGCAGCACAATTTCATAAATTGGCGGGAAAGTACGGTCATTTTCCTCGCACAAGTTCAGCCGCCAATTTGCTGGGAAATGATCTTTCTTCTTTCTTTAAATTAAATTGTAATCGTTTCGTGTGCGTTTCTTTCGTGTTTTGTGCTTAAAAATATCAAAGGCGTCGCCAGGGAGAGATCGTGCCGCCTGTTAGTTACGCTGTGCCACAAGTAAATAAAAGCGTTTTAAACTTAGGGCAAGTTTTTAATTGCATCGATGGATCCAGCGCATTAAGCGCTAATTCATCAAATCGTTTTTAAACTACCGCTGGAGAGTCCGATGGATTCCATTAAAGCGTTATTATAAAATACTTGAGCAAAAAAATATAAATAAATACGGAAGAGAAACAAAACAATCAGCTGATGGAACCTTCCGAATGATCTTCCGAACGATATTGAATGTTTTGAATTTTCCCCTTGGGGTATTCGAATATTCGTATTCCAATCAGGGGGGTATATTTCCCCTACTTATCGGATGATAGTTCATTCAATTCGCGGTTCATTCATATCAAGAATAGAAATTTTCCACAAAATGTCGATTTTTTTTTGGGGGCCACTGTATACTATTCTATACACCACACCAATAATTACAATTAAAAAAGAAAACAAAACTTCCGCCGCACCACCAATAACAGCAAAACAAATTTAAAACGTACAAGAATACGTATGCGAACACAACATCAACCCAATAATACATGAAATTAAAACCCCCAAAAAAAAAATTCATTTTTCATCTTCCGACTTGATTTACCGGGGAAAAATTTTTTGAAAGAAACCTTTTTGACTTGGGGTAAGTCGACGGTTGGCGGTCGGCGTAATATATCGAATACCGATGACGTTGTTCGGTCAATGTTTCATATGTCAATGATATTCCGAATATGAAAATCTTCCGAATACGAATATTCGAATATTAAAATCATCCGAATATGCCCATCCAGAACAAATAGCGAGCTTTTTTAAAATTTCGTTTAAATTTGTTCCATCAAAACTTCTCATGACGTCATTTGACGTTCAGCGATAAATTCAGCGTACTTTTTTTCCCATGGAATAAAGAACTTGCCCTTATTTTGAAATTAAAAAAAAGGGTTTTGGTTGTTAATAAACAAACACATTCAAGTATTGTAGAAAAAAAGGATCTAACCTCACTACTTGGGGGTTTGAGTAAAAAGGAAAACTAGTTTACAGCAGAATTCATAATAAACACCTAGTCTTAAATTACACTGACGATAACAAAAAGGGTTTTTTCACAAGAAAAGTTTGCTTTCTTTCACTTTTTTTTTGGCTCCGTCGGGGACGTTAACCAGCTCTCCCCTTTTTTCCGACACACGGACAACGTGGCTTTCCCAGGCTTTGTACGTGGAACTTCTGGGGAGTCGGCTCTGTAGCCCCAAAAAAATTTCCGAACTTTTCAAAAACTTAAATTTTCAAAATTTTTAAAATATTTTCACGATGCAGGACAAAAATGGCATCCGACCAGATGACTGCTACTGGTATCGCGCATAACCGTTTTTGTCAGTATGCCTCTTCCTGCTGAGCGCGCAACCATCTTCCGCCATTAGGAAATTCCCGTGGGGGGCTCCCAGAAAGAAACAGATATAGGAATCATCCCTCAGCGCTTGGCCCCAGAAGAAGGATCCATCTTTTGGCTTGAGTTTTTCTTGATCCCCGATGGTGTCGTTGATACAGCTCCTTAGTGTCTTCCCGGAAAAAAAATGAGTTTTTTTTCGGAGCACTTCACGATCGGAGGTCAAATAGAACTGACACAAGAAAGTGTAAAAC